>VDFB02256132.1:89703935-89848148 GCA_007258455.2 Sequoia sempervirens | reverse complement strand
AGATAAATAGAGTAGGAGATATGGAGTGAATAAGAGAGAGATAACATGGAATTCATTGTGCTGCATCACATGAAATTGTTATTATATGCTATATTTTATATATGTATTTTAAAAATAATAATTTTATGGTTATATTTATTATAATATATTATATTTTATATTAGAAATTTTTAAATATAAATAAAAAATTATAATTAGTACAAAATGTATTTTTATATAAGACATTAAATTATATATAATATATTTATATTTATTATTATAAATATTTTTTATATAAATATATATATATATATATATATTTAGAGCTACACACCCTCCATGGGATGGTGGGGAGACTACACCTCCTGACCTCTTGCATGCAAGATGTTTTAGCCGCCTCAAAAAATGTATTATTAGAATTATATATTATATTCTTTAATAAAAATATTTAATGCAAATATAAGATTATTAAATTAATAATTAATAAATTATTACATTGTACAAATTAAATTAATATATAAATATAATACAATATATAGTTAATATATAATATATATTTTATATAATACAAATTAAATTATATTAGTCATTTATTTAGTCATTTAGTTGTGATTTTACCCAATGACCAAATTAGTCACTTATAAATGACCAAAATAGTCATTTATTTTCAAGATACTACTAGTGTTAGTCACATGATTAAGAGTTTTAGTCATGTGACTAAAAGTTTTAATCATGTAGTCATTTATTTGCCAAATTCTACTAGTGTGAAAACATCGACAATAAATGCTTTACTGTATCAACATATTCATTCACATAAGCACAGTATTGAGGATCAATAACTAATATTCATTCAAATATAAGAAGAAATAAGTATACCAAACATAAGAAAAATACATAATGATAACATAGCCATAGAGAATCTCTGATAATAAGATGTCATATTTCATTCATAAGCTCAAAAGTTAAACTAGCAAAGTTTTGGTACACCCTTCCACTCATACCTTTATTATTTTTTTATCAAATTTTATATAAAGATTACATAATATCAACAATTATTCCTAAGCTATTAACCATAAAACTACATAACCCCTAAGCCCCAAATCCCTTATCTTTTGACCCTTAATCCCTTAAACCCTAACTCCTAATCCTGTAACCCTTAATCCTTGCCAGATTAGAAAAATTAGGCACTCAATTAGGTTCT
This sequence comes from Sequoia sempervirens, assembly GCA_007258455.2. Classification (NCBI taxonomy): domain Eukaryota; kingdom Viridiplantae; phylum Streptophyta; class Pinopsida; order Cupressales; family Cupressaceae; genus Sequoia; species Sequoia sempervirens. The sequence continues at coordinate 89,846,968 of VDFB02256132.1, read as the reverse complement.
AAATTAGGTGCTAAATTAGCCACTAAATTAGGTGCTAAATTAGGCACTGAATTAGGCCTAATGTAGGTGCTAAAGTAGATGATAAAAGTAGGTGCTACAGTGGGTGATAAAGTAGGTGCTAAAGTCGGTGCTAAAGCAGGCACTAAAGGTGCTAAAGTAGGCGCTAAATTCATAACTAAAGAAGGCACTAATTTTTTAGTAATTTAGTGCCTACTTGATCTGATCGTCACAAAAAATGCAAAAAATAGTGCCATCCTGATAAATAGCGCTGACTTTTTCAAACAATTAGAGAAAAATATATTAAAATAGTGGGTGGAAGCAAAAAGTGGAGCAAAAAAGGGAGCTAATCATAGGGATTTGTTGTAGTAATCCAATGCTCATCTAACTGGAAAAGGAAAATGAAACACTCATAATATGTTTGTGCAATATCATTATAAGAGTAAGAACCATATTCATTTTGTGTCATAAACATGAAACACTCATATGTAGGCTCCTGTTCAAGTTGATTTTCATATTCATCAAGGAAATATAACCAATTATGTTGCCCAATGGCCCATTTTCCTGAAAAACCAATTTCTCAGAATCCATAGCACTTTTACTTTTACTTAAAGTAAAATCATTCCCATAAAGGGCATCATTCATATCATCCCAAACCTCAAAGACAATTTATGTTTCAGGATCACTACCACAATTCATTTTTTCTTTCCAGTCATCATCTTTCTATTGATGCCTAAAATTGTTGGGAAAATAGCCTTATGGGAAGCTCAGTTAATGGGGGAACCAATTGCGCTAAACTGAGTAGCCTCTACATTTTTAAAGAAGTTGACTCCTTTATTTGGGGGTTTGGAATGGGAAAAGGAAGTAGATATATAAAAGAAAGTTTAATCTAAGGCAATGCACTAAGAGTTAAGTATGGGCATGGTAAATCTTCCTTTTAGATGAGATTTAAGGGCCCATTCAGCAATCTACATGTCCAGAAATAACATAAAGTATGGATGAAAAACTTAAGAAGTTTACCAAAAAACATAACACAACTTCAATACACATTTACTGAACAAGAAGAGTTTAAGACATGATCTAAATCAGAAAATTTATATTGAAATTATAGAAGTCTTGCAGATAAACTACTAACTTGTACAAGAAATAGCACAATATAGTGCCTTTTCCATTAATAACAAACAGAGAGGCTGAACAATATAGCATAGTCTATGAGTCTTAATACAATAATACAAAACAATACAAAAGGCCTATAGTCTTTTCACTTCTTTCTGTGATTTTTAAACCCTTTTTCCAAGAGCTAAAGTAGTATATATAGATCACCTACCACCAAAGAGCTAGTAACCAAAGAGATTCCAGGCACGAGAAATGATGTGTGTCACAATGATTTTCCAAGGCCATTGCAACAAAAAAGATTTTGAAACATAGTATGCAATCACATCTGAACAAGATGCGCCCCTTTGCAAATGATGACTATGGCCCTAGAGTGCGAGCAGCGAAATTTTCATGAAGACACGTGTTTCCCACCCACAAAATTGGTTAGGATACATGGCATAATGGTGGGACTTCATATTCATTAATTCCTTCCTTGCAATCAAATTCCCTATGGAGAAGACACGTGGAGAAGTCTTTGTTTCAAGCACTAACTGTGGGGTCCACCAAAAAGTTTCCCACATAATGATGCAATGTGGCATGCGGGTGGAGCTCAAAGGGAGAGCGAAGGGGAGAGGTCTCTCAAAATCCCACACAGCTGACATGTGGTGCAAGGGTGGGGCTTAATAGACAAGTAAGGGAAGAAAACCTTCCAAGGATTGCGCAGTGGACACGTGGAGCAAGCAGGCGAAGGCACTTCAAAAGAGAACTGGAGATATTCAAACACATGAGGTGCGGGCTGGGGCCAATGCAAAATAAACCATGACCACCTAAAGGGAGCTTAAGTATTTTAATCCATAGCTTTTGGTGACTATCAAGGGAATTTCTCCTACAGAATGGGAACCCAAAATTTCTAGTGGGAAGACCAAAGCTTTATCCATAGGGAAACGATCATAGCTTCGAAAGTGTGATCTATAGAGGTAGTCAGTCGGCCTCAGATGGAATTGATAGGGCACGTAGATTCTCTTACGCCTCATGTAGATCAATTATTTCTTTGAAGGGAAACTCTATGGAGATCCCAGTCCCTGACTTGAGTTGAAGGAGAAGTTGCACTATCTCATGGGTGGTGCCTCAATGTCTACAGCATTGGGAGGTTGACTAAAATCTTGAAAGGTAGATAAATATTGTTGGTTTTCCTTGATCTTTTCTATGATATATTTTGCCATGGCCACTGAATAATCAGAGATAAAATGGGAAGGAAAGCCCATTTGAGTCCAATGAAAGAATTGCATCTGCATTCTGTTCATAGTCTGACTCAGTGTTGTCGAGAAATTGCTAGCCTAGAGAATGGCAATGTGAAAATGGATGAATTCCCTCCCCTTCTTGGTAGCTGACCACTGATCTTCAATCCCTGCATTCACCAAGTCTGTGTTCACCATCGCGTACAACTTGTCCAACAAGTTCTCTGCCTCGAGCACCTTTTTCACAATGAACTATAGAACATGCTCCATCATTCCATGCATCTCCCTGCTTAAAATTGTTGTGTTTTCCATGAATTAGAGTGTCTACTGAAGAGTAAGATAGAAAGTCTTGAATCTCTCCCAGTATGAGATATATAACTGTTTGGATACTAAAAGGAGATCTGACTGGGTAGCAGGGGGTTGGGGAGGATATTTCAAAAGACCAATTTCCATCTTCTTTGACCCGACATCTTGCATCAACTCCTCAATTCTCTTCTCCACAACAGAGAGTCATTCTTGCAGAGTCCTCAACTTAGCAAGCAACTATTCCTCATCCTGGACTTGGGTGGTGGATTCTTTTTCCAAGGAGATCTTTACCTCTTGGATCTCCTTCTCAAATTGAGCTTGTTAGTCAATGGAAATCCTTGTCTTTTTGATGCATTTCCTACTCCAATTGAGTTTGTTGATCCTGAAGCTCTTCATTCTTCTGTTGCATTTCTCCCTCTTCTTGAGCCAACCAGTCTTGTAACTCCTAGTTTTTTTGTTGTAGTCCAACAACTAGGTTGGGATCTAGGGACTTGAACTTTGCAAGTTCCTCCTAGATTTTAGCCTTTTCTACCTTCGCTTGTTGAGAAATTCGTGCAATTTCAGCATCCATAGCTTTTTCCCTTTTCAGTAGGGTCTCCAACCTTTCCATAATATTCTTGAGCTTCTCTTCCTTCTTCTTTAGTTGGTGACTATGCTTGATAAATTTGGTAGTCACCACTTGTTGGGTTTCCTCCATTAGCTCAACTTTGTCTTGCAGTTAGGCTGCGCACAGATCAATCCCTACAACATGGATCATATAATCCTCGGGTTACATCTCCCCTTGTGATTTTATGGTGTTCGAAGTCATGGTTGCAAAATGCAACAACCCTTGAACCTCATTGAAAAGGGTTTGCACGCATGGCTTGGCAGGATTCATTGCATCTTTCTCTTTTCTCTTCTAGACCCTGATAGCCCATGCTACTTTAGTTTTGTTGCTTTTCCCCATAAATTTTGTTGGTAATTTAATTAATTCACTGGTGAAGGGTGCACCAGGAGGAAGAGAGAAAGATAACAAGATATTTGTGGTCCCAGATGATTTCTTCTTTGGCAGAGAGACCGTTAATGGGGAGATCAGGGGTATGTTATGCCAAGGACTAGTTTGGGAAGTGACAGAAGGACTCATAGGGAGTGGTGGCGATAGTGGAGATGCAGATGATACCATATGTCGGGCATGATGAGCTAGAGATGATGTGATAGTAGCAAAAGGGTTAGAAATGGTAGGTCTGGACTGGGCTCCGACAAAAGGTGGAACAGACTGCAGGGGAGTAAAAGCTGCTTGTCTGATTTGGGAGAATTGAGGGAAACCTCTCGTGGGCATGGAAGTAGAAATGCGAAGGCCAATGCTCAAAGTAATGGGAGATGTAGAGGTAGTAGGGGTAACCAAAGATTATGAAGTGAGAAGAGAGGGAGAGAAAAATACCTAAGGTGTAGAGGACTTTGACCCTTGGTTCATTGTAGGTTCCTGCGAGCTTTCCCCCAGAGTTGCATTAGTGTGTGGCCTCTTCTCAGATGGAGAATTGTCCACCTCTATGACCTCCTAAGACTGTTGGGCTATCCTGGGTCTCTTTGCAGCCCATGTACATGGTAGTGTGGCCTCTCACTGTGATGCAGTCACTTGCATGCTCAGTGGAGCTTTGTCAAGTTGCTCCATTGCTTTTCCAGTTATCTATGTCCAGGGCCTTTTTTGTCTCTTCTCTCTTCATTATTTCCCTCGCTTCTTCTGGATCTACATCCTCATCATCACTTGCATTGGTATCATCATGCCATATATTCCATAGATCATCAAATCTGATATCCATTTCTGGCTTCTGGAATGGGGCACCAAGGCATCTAGTCTTTTGACGATAAATTTTCAATTGTACAATTTTATCATTACTCCACAGGTATTGCTTGGCCAATTGATTACAAAGGGTGGCCCCAATTTTGCACTTGTCTTTAGGCTTGTCCAAGGGAAAATAGAAAGATAGCCATGGAAGCCTCCTATCCTCAGTAGGAACATAGGCCGGATCCATAAATAAATCATCCTGGTCCCCTAATTGCGGATTTCGCTGAGCTTCCCAGTAGAGCTAGGAGCTGTGAGTCACCTTAACATTCAGAACTGCTAAGTCATTATCGGGGTTATAATCCCATTGGTCACAAATTAATACCAGCCCTAGATGAGTTAGCTTCACCTCTAGCAAACCATGCATCTGCTTCTTTTCCATTATTACCATACCGAAGCTCAAAGTGCATTTGAAAAAACCTTTCTTGTTTCTTCCTCCGCAAAACTTGACATGAATCATTGCCAGTTGCTGAAACACATCAAGGGCCAACACCCTATTTGTGATGCATACTAAGAGTTAGAATGGTTCCTTAATAAAACCATGTAACCTAATGAAAGAAAAATCCTCTCCAAGGAACCAATCGTAAGGAAAAATAAAATTCTACATCCACCCTATTTGCTCAGCCAAAATCCAATAACCCTCACCATCCTTACTAAAATCTCACAAAAATGGAGCTAGGAAACACTCGAAAAATGCATAGTAATCATAAGTTGTAGAAAGGAGTGGACTCCACATAGAAATCAACCTTCTTACCCTATTTTCATCAAACATATCCAAACCTATACAATTTCTAAAGAAGTCAAGATTCTAGTATAAAAATATGTGAGCAAGGAGAGAAGAAAACCTGCACCTATGTTGTGTGTTGTATACCTTGAATTGTGTCAACACCTCCCAGACAATGACCTTCATGAAGTCATACCAGAATAAAGAATGTTGTCCTCTCAACTAAACACTCAGACCCATTTGAAACTCGTGAACATCCCTGTCATTATCCATGCCACATACAAAAGCCATCATAGAGAAGGAATCCTAGAAGTCTAATTTGAAACCATTGAGTTCAAATGAAAACTATGGAAGCTTTGCTGCATCTCCCTTGGGCCTTTTTTGTTTCTTGGTTATAAAAGTCCAAAGCATATTTTTTGGTCCTCTAGAACTCTTCTACACCTTCTACAGTGAATGTCTCCATCCTTTCTACTTTGGATCTCCTCCCGATAGGGATGCCTAGCATACTCCTAATAGCATCCACGCTGATCACAACCCTCAGTTTCTAGCCTTCAATGGCACCAGTATCCAGGTTGAAATGTTGAGTGCACTTGTGAACTAGTTTCGGGAAGTGGTGCACAAAAGAAACCATATATTGTGGGAGATTGTAGAACCATTTCTTGTACACCAAATATTTTTCACTATCAGTCTTTTTCATTCTCTCATAGGTTGCTTCCCTAAGAATCTTAGGGTTAGTTCTTAGGATAGGGTCATGAATATTATCCCATTCTTTCATTATCAGGGCCTTTTCCCTATGATTACTCTTCTCTACAGCATGCGTGTGGGGCCATTTTGGCTTTCCAGGCATCGTAGACGAAGCATAGGAGATGTCATAAAAAAATATTGGCAATTGGCGCTACTAACATGGCATCAAATAATATTTGAACTACCTCTCCTTGTGCTTCCATTTGAGGATTCTAGGCCATTTCAAGAATTTGTAAGCCTCTACCATGCTCAACTTCTCTGCAACTCACCTGGGTTCTTTTCAAAAAATTGTGCACTCAAAACTCTTCAGTGCTATTCTTCTACATGCAACACTTAGCCTTTCCTTATTTAGGAGTTGGAAAAAATAGTTGTTTCAAGAAATAAATTCAACACATACTGTCAGCTCTTTCGTGCATGCAAAATGAATTCCCACTCCTTTCAAAAAGACAATAGTTCATAGTGACAATTAGTCATCATGACCTATGGTACCATCCCTTGGGAAATTAAGCCGCAAATTGAAGGCTTATGAGACCATTCGCATGCTTTTCAATTAATAACTTGAATAGAATGATTAAGAAGGTGCAATAATTACACAAAATAATTTGAGTTCATCCTTGGAGACTGAAAAAAATTTCACACCATGACACCTAGCACTTGACCATGCAAACTATTACTTGTGCCTGCCACCAGTTTAAGCTAATTAATTACTTCTTAACTTTCACACAACAAATGCAACTTGGTGAGATTTTCGAGTTTGCATCCGGTGGGATTTTCAAGTTTTCTCTCAATGATATTTTTGAGTTTTCTCTTGATTACCATCATGCTTATCACACACATTGTACCCTGGTTACGTCTATAAATGGACTTAAGGATATCAATAAAATTTTCATTTGGTAATTGGGACTATAGATAGGTGCAATGAATACTCCAATTAGGCTAACCAACAATAGGTCTCAGGAAGCTTTTTTAGGTGAGATTTCTAGTAGACGTTTAAAGTGCATGACCAAGAACAAGCATTCTTTGGAAATAATTGTTATGAAATGGGTATTGGGGAGGGATTATATAGAGTACAAGGATGAGTATAGAGTAAATACTAACATTTTCCCTCACTTCATCACCTCTTTGCATGACATACAGGTGCCCAAGCAGATGATATTGTGGCTCAACATGGAAATATTCCCAAAGCACTACCTAAGAGGCCTTGGCAAAGTTCTGATGAATGTGGTGTATGGCCTTGGTCTTCCCATAGCAAGTGATCTCTGTTGACACATTGAAGAAGATGAAGTGGTGCCCTGGATGCCATTATTGAGCAAATTTTGCATTGTGATGATTGGAGAACACCGCAAAAGGGTTTGTTGTGCTTGCCACTTCCTATTGAGATGCTACAATGTAGTACATTTATACGACATGGACTAGTACACCGACTTCAAAAACCTAGTTTTCCCTCCACTACTTTCCATTGTTCTCGCTGATGCTCCTACTACCATTCCTGTTGCACTTGTCGCTGCTCCAGAGGCTATTGATGTGGGTGTTCCCGATGCTACTGATGTTGATGTTGCCCCAATTTGAAGAATGAACTCTTTTCTCCTACATATTGTATATATTCCTTAGAAGGCTTTTAATACATATACTTGAAAAGTTTCTTAGTATATATATACTTGAAAAGTATGGCTTGAGAGCCATTTTGCATTGTAATGTTCCAAATTATATATTACCATATAATGAATATAAGGATCCTTTTGTGAAATTTCTATCTCTTTTTTCATATTTCTACTTCTTGTATTATGAGTTCCCTGTAATAAATACCATGCTAAATAAAACACAAAGAAAATTTACATAATTACATATTTACACCGGTAAAAATGAATAATGAAGCTAATTAAAAAATTTGAGGTGAATTCCATTGAATGGAATTCCCAATGCTTCTTTCTCCATATTTCTAATTAAAATGAATTATGTTACTTGCATTGAATAATGTGAAAAGGTCCTTCCCACAAGCTATCAAACTTTCCATGTAGGCTAGGCTTCACAACTCTTTCATTGAACTTTAACACTAAGTCTCTGCATTTGAGAACATGGTCAGAGGTTTTCTTATCGAACCACCTCTTAACCACTTGTTGATGATTAGAAATGGTTGTCAGGAATTTTATGCATTTCTCTTGCTCCTCCAACAACTCAGCCAACTAGACCTCCATGGCTCCATTTTTTTCAACTTCCAGAGACTTGAGCAAGTGCAATGCAAGAATTTCCATAGATATAGACAGCAGTGCTTCCTTCCCATATACCAGCTCATATGGAGAAGTCTTTAAGACTTTCTTGGGGGTTATTTGGTCTATCCAGAGTGCTACTTTGAGGTTCTGATGCCACTCTCTTTGATGCTCTGACCCAATTATTTTAATGAGTCAAACTATTTTTTTATTAGTCAACTTGACTAAACCATTTCCCCATAGGTAATAGTTTGAATATGTCCTTAGGAATATTTCATGTTTAAGTGCAAATTGGCACACCTTTGAACCTAGAAGGATTTCACATTGTCAGAGATGATGGTCTTTGGTAGGCCAAACCTTGTTACCAGTTCTTCGAGAAAGTTCATAATCTTCGCATGCGTTGCATTCTTTAGGGGCATGGCCTCATTCCATCTAGTAAATTAGTCTGTAGCTGTGAGGATCCATTTATGTCTAGCATCGAAAGTGGGATTAATCATCTTGATGAAATCATGTGCCCTCTATGTGAAGGGTTCTTCAACAACTACTGAATTTAGAGGAATTGCAGAGTTTTTCCTTCTTCCTATGAAGAATTGGCATTCTTTGGAGGATTTAACTAGGGAGTGTGAGTCATTGAACAATGTAGGGTAGAAGTACCCTACACACATAATTTTCATGGTAGTGGTCTTTGCAGAAAAGTGCTCACCTGCAGGACTGCTGTGAAAATGTCTAGAATTATTTTTGCTTGCTCTAAGGTGATTCACAACAATAGAACACTATTAAAGTTCCATTTCAAAAAGGACTCCTTCGATGAGTGAATATCTGCTATTCTACAATCTATAGAATCTTTTCTTCTAAGAATGGAGGCCCATCAAATATTTCCCAGTCTATATGAATCTTATCCTATCTGCCAACTAGCAACCTTCAAACTCATATTCGTTCATCAGAACTAGCTCAGGTTGTTCCTCCTCAGCTGCTACTTCTTCGTCATGTTTCAGAAACTCACACAATCCTCTTCCCTACATGGTCTTTGTGGGCATGACCTCAATGTCATATTCCAGGATCTTCATAATCCAATTGGCCCTTTTTTCTGTGATTTCTCCTTACATAATGTATTCATGCACACTAGAATGTGTGACATACACAATCACCTTGTTGCAAGATATGATATTTTGGAACTTCTTGAGCCCCTTAACAATGGTGAATGATTTCCTTTCAACAAAGTTATAGATCGTCTCATAATCCTTTAAGGTCTGAGAGTGGAATTCTATCAAATGTTCTCCCTTTCCTTCATCACCTTTTTGGGTCAGAACAATAGTGATGCTAGATTTTCTATTGAACACATACATTATGAAGTCCTTTGATAGGTTTGGGTTTACCAGAATAGGAGCTAAAAAAAATATCCTCCTTAACCTTTTCAAAGGCTTCTCTGGGCTCTTTTATCCATTTGAACAATTGATCCTTCTTAAGCAGCAGGGTGATAGGTCTAATTAAACCTGAAAAATCATAAATGAATTTTCTTACGAAATTTACCTTTCCCAGGAAGGACTTAACTCCTTTTTTGTTGATTGGTAGGGGGAGTTCCCTGATCGCCTTCACCTACTTTGGGTCAATTTAAATTCCATTTTTAGACACTACATTTCCCAATAGTTTTCCTTGCGGCACTCTGAAAAAACTTTTTTTTGGTTCAGGGATATCCCAAACTCTTGGAATTTTTTAAAAACCATTTCTAGATATCAAAATGATCATCTTTAGATTTAGAGAATATTGTTAGATCATCCAAGTATATTAATATAATCTTATTGATCAATTCCCTAAAGGAAATATCCATTTCTCCATGGAAGGTAGCTCCTGCATTTGAGAGACCGAAGGGAATTTTCACATAGGTGAACATTCCCCACTTAGTAGTGAATGTCATTTTATGTTAATCCTCCTCTTTGACCTGGATGTGCTTGTAACTAGAGAAGTTGCCCAAACGAGAAAACATTTCTCAGTTGGCCACCATTTGTAAGATAGAATCCATGGAAGGAAAGGGGTAGTGGTCCTTTAGGGATGCTCTATTTAGATCCTAACAATCAACAAACATGTGGATGTCTCCATTCATTTTTTGGACAGGAACTAAGTTGGACAACCATGTGTTATTCTTGATTGAGAAGGTGATCAGGGATTGAATTAGCTTTGTTAACTCTTGCACCATCAATGCCTCAATCTTTGGATTCACTAGTCTTTGCTTCTAGTAGACAGGTCTTGATCCTTCTATTAGTTTTATAGTATGTTGGATGATTTTGGGATCATATCCCTTGAGGTCATCATACGACCAAGCTACCACTCCATACTTTTCACAAAAATGGATGAGCCTTTCTTTATCATGTTCTAGAACATCCTTTCCAACCTTGAGCTTCCTTCCATCCCCGACCTGAAGATCTTCCTAGTTGCTTTTGTTCACTAAAAACTTCCTCTTGTCATTTCATAGATCATCACAATCGAATAGGTTTTTGAGAGTGACTAGTCCTTTTGGAAGCTTGTTGGACCTCAACTAAATAATTTTCCCTTCATAGGCTTCTATGATTTTTAGTTGGAGCTGATCTGCAAACTCTTTGGAGTGTTGAATGAATGAGGTGATCTATTCATCACATTCAAACACTCACCAGCTCTAGTCATTATCTGGGATTTTTGGTTGCACAATCACTCACATAGAGTGTACGTTATCAATCAAGTTAGAAACATGGTCAAATTGAGATCCTATCACTATCATGCGATCCACGGCTATATTCTGCTCTCTAGGGACCATTTGGATATTGAAGGCTTCAAAGCTTTCAATTAGGTCATTGAATCTATGTCTATAATATCTCATTCGGACATTAGTTGCTATTGAGATCCCTCAGACTTGATTGACTACTAGCTCAGAGTCTCTAAACACCATTATTTGTTTAACACCCATCTGCACCTCAAGCCTTAGACCTTGGACTAGGCCTTCATATTCAGCTTCATTGTTCAAATAGGAAAACTGAAAGTGAAAATACTTGAGGGTCTTTTCATTGGATGGGGATTTCAAACATATCTCGGCTCCTGCACCAACTTTGCATCTCGCTCCATCAAAATGCAGCGTCCATAACTCTGAGGCTTGACCACCCTCAAATTCCTTCATGACCTTCGAAATCACTTGATCTTCATCATAGATGGCATAGGTTCCCAATCTAGTGGCATGATAATTTCCAAAAGGATCAATGTCTATAAATTCTCTCAAGAGGACCTCTTCTTGATTAGTTCGATCTCTAGTAACCTTCTCATCATCTAGTAGTTCAATACAATACATTTCATCTTTAGTGATAGACGTATGAGTAGCCTCAAAGTTGATAATTGATTCATCTGCTACATGTTTTGAATGCAAGGATTCAAACAATATATTCATCTTAGCTCCATGCTTGGTCCTAAGGATCAAGTGTGACCAATCCAAGGAAAGATATCCACCTATCTTGGAAGTGAAATCCTAAGATAAACAAAGACTGAACATGGGAGGGACTTCTATGATCATGGTATCTTGTGGAATTGTGATACTAGGGCAGGAAAATAGAGTCAAGGGGAGGTTCTTAATGACACCTACAATTTCAACCATGTTCCCATCAAGCTACATAACCTCTCTGTTTAAAGATTCATATCTAAGGGACTAAGGCTTTAACTATCTGCTTGGGCATGACTGTGGTACTAGCACCAAAGTCAATCATAGAAATGTGAAATAACTTCTTACCCACAGTGAGATTCAAGAAGAAGGTTTTTGGTTTAGGCTTACCTTTACTTTCAATAGAATCTTCCTCTCCATTATTTTTGAGGAATTTGGCCTGTGATGGTGAATCGATGGACTTTCCTTTGGAGGGTTGTTTTATCGGCTCTATGCTTGCATCTTCTAGTAGGGTCTTTTGTAGCAATTAATTCTTCTTTGAAATAGCTAAGATATCCAAAAGAGATACATTAGCAGATTATTTCTTCAATTGTTCCACCACATTGAATGGCGGTGGATTCAAATACTTTTGTTCCTTAACCCTTGTTATAATAATCTCTTTTTGTGGCTGAAATTTTTGTGCAATTACGGAGGTACTAGGAGCTTGGTCGAGAACACTTTTGGGCTGGGGGACCTATTCACCCATGAATCTCCTCTTTGAGTGAGTGTTATAATCTGATTGCACTTGCGGGGTATGCATCATTTGTGAACACCACCTCTTCTTCTTCCATCCATGAGAAGAGCACGTGGTCGGGAGCTATATCTATTTCTTACTCTAGGGACATTTCTTGCATTTGTGGAGAGGCATATATATAACCTCCTGAATCTAATGCTATGCCTTGACTGTGCTATTTCGCAACTCTTTGTTGTAGATTTCCACGCGGACAATTTCTGGGCATACGTGCTTCATTGCAAGGGAAGCACCAAGGATTGATATCATTAGCGAGATTATTTTTCCCCACTACTAGCTCTTTATTCAAACTTGGGTGAACATTTTGTAGTAGAGTAGGCACCAACACTATTTGACTATTTGTTTGAGTCTGCGGATTCATGTGCGTGCATCCTTGGAAATGATTTTGTTGGTAGGAAGATCTTCTGCTTTGATAATTTTTGTTAAGCTAGCTTCAGAGGCATGAACTGGTTCCACTTGATGGTAGTTATTTCTTTTGAGATATTCCACAACAACTCCTTGACATCGCTCATCTCATATTTAGACATAGAAGCAACATTCTATGGTGGGATCAGATATGCGTACATAGATTGGGGAGGAGTAGACGCACTGGTACAAGCTATTTCCTAGGCAAGAATCGATAACTCTACAAATATAGGCATAGCGAGCCCAGGTAGTAACTTTCCAACATCGATCAAATTATTCTCCACCTTGACAACAACATTATATGCATTTGTCAAGGTGTCTCCACCAAGGGATTGGATCATCACTGAAATGTTGGCATTGAGAGACTTTAGATAGAACATGAATGCCAAATTTTCAAAATGATGGATTGCAGGCTGAATCCTTTTCAAATTCATACAAAATCAGGCATTAAATTCAGTCATGGCCTCTTGAGGGGCCCGCTTTATGGTTGCTAGCTACTGAAATAGTGAAGATTGATCTCTATTGTTTGAAACCTGCTCGTAGAAAGGATCTTCGAGCTGATCCCAAGTACTCATAGTACTGGCTCCCAAAGTGAGGTACCAATCAAGTGCCTTGCCTTTGAAAGAGGCTGCAAGAAATCTCAATGCTACATTTTGATTGGTTACTCGTTACACCATGCACCAAACATACGTTTGCCACATCTTGCAGATGTTTAGATGGTGTTTTCAAGCCTTCCCTGGTGAATTTTGGTACAACTTTTAAAGAAAAAATTGGGATAGGAGCCCAAATGACGTGTTTTATTGGTGCTATGAGAGGGCTTTCAACATCCCATGCCACATAATTTCTATTAGCAATCGGCAACATGGTTGGTGGAGGGGTTGGGATGTTTACTAGACGGGTTCTTGTTCATACTGTTACCAATGGTGACACTAGTAGGAAAGGATTGTTTATTGTTTGGGATCTAGTAGAAAGTCTATGGCTTATACACCCACTTTAAATTTGGATACATTCAAGAAATTCCCACCAGGTGTGCCAGAAAAAGAACTGTTGATGCCTAAAATTGCTAGGCAAATAGCCTTATGGGAAACTTAGTTAATGGGGGGACCAATTGTGCTAAACTGAGCAACCTTTGGGTTTTTAAAGAAGTTGAATCCTTCTATATTTGGGGGTTTGGAATGGAAAAAGGAAGCAGATATATAAAATAAGGTTTAATCTAAGGCGATGCACCAAGAGTTAACTATGGGCATGGTAAATATTCCTTTTAGATGAGATTTTAAGGGCCCGTTCAATAATCTGCATGTCCAGAAATAACAGAAAGTATAGATGAAAAACCTAAGAAGTTTACCAAATAAAATAACACAACTTCTATACACATTTACTAAATAAGAAGAGTTCAAGACATGATCTGAATCAGCAAATTTATATTGAAATTATAGAAGTCTTGCAGATAAACTACTGAGTACAAGAAACAACATAGTATAATATGTTTTCTATTAACTAAGAGACAAAGAGTCCAAACAATATGACACAGTCGGTGAGTCTTAATACAATAATAAAAAATAATACAAAAGTCCTACAACCTTTTCACTTCTTTCTGTATTTTTCAAACCCTTTTTCCAAGAGTCGAAGCAGTATATATAGATCACCTACTACTAAAGAGCTAGTAACCGAAGAGATTCTAGGCACGAGAAATAATGTCCATCATGTAATGATTTCCCAAGGCTATTGCAACAAAAAAGATTCTGAAACATAGTATGTAGTTGCCTTTAAACAAGATGCACCCCTCTACAAATGATGACTATGGCCCCAAAGTGGGAGCAGTGAAATTCCCATGAAGACACATGTTGCTCGCCCATAGAATTGGTTAGGATACATGGCACAATGGAAGGGCTTCATATTCATTCCTACCTTCCTTGCGACCAAATTCCTCATAGAGAAGACACGTGGAGAATTCTTTGTTTCAAGCGCTGACTGTGGGGTCCACCAAAAGGTTTCCTACAAACTGATGCAATGTGGCACATGGGAGGAACTCAGAGGGAGAGTGAAGTGGAGAGGGCTCTCAAAGGCCTACGCAACTGACATGTGGCGCAAGGGCGAGGCTCGATAGAGAAGCAAAGGAAGAAATCCTTCCAAGGAGTGCATAGTGAACACATGGAGCAAGCAGGTGAAGGTGTCTCAAAAGGGACCTAGAGATATTCAAACACATGAGGAATAGGTTGGGGCTGATGCAAAATAAACCATGACCACTCAAAGGGAAAGGATTTTAATCCACACCTTCAACTGGAAACAAAAGTTTTCAAAAGATGGATCAACTAATTCAAAAATGATATGATCAATAATAGTGTATTCAACAACATTTTTAAATGATAGGTTTACTAACTCATATGTGCAAGACTGATTGCAATTTGAACAAAGCTTTTGTTCCTCCAAGTAAATTCTTTCATTTCATTCGTCAGCAAGACTTTTTGCTAAAAAAAATCATGCCCATCTCTGTCATAAAATTTACACATCCTACTTTTGTTTCATGTAAACATTCATAAACAAAACCCTACCAACTAGCACTACCCATCCCATTATTTAATTCAGGCTCTAGACTCTAAGTATAGATATTCTTATCCTAAAATTCATCACCAATCTTATCATCAAGATGTTCTAATCATGAAGTAGTTGGATTTCTTTGCAAGAGTCTATCATGTGCAATCTATTTGTCTACTTGTAAGGGAAAAAGTTCCTGAGTATTGACACAGTTATAATCCTCAGGTATGAAGGGTGCCTTCAATTTTTTCTCACAATTTTTTTTGCATTCCTCATGAGAATAATCAATATTTTCATCTTCACTACCCTGGTCATTAGATTTCAAAAGTACATTAACAGTATTAGCAAGTATGACAATATCATCATTCATATTGTTATGCAAATGTTCATCTTTAGAAACATCCTTATCCATTCCTTGAGAAAACTCTTGATTTTTGTCAATAAGGTTAGTACTCTTGCTATTTTGAGACCTCATTTTTTCTCTCATAGTCATGCTTTGCTTCCTCAACAATTATGATCCAATCAATTATCTGCTCAAAATCTTGAGGTTTCAATTCCTTATGCAAAGTATTGAGCCCAGGCTCATAGATGTCACATAATATGTCTATGCATATTGAATCTTTAGGTCATGATCTCTTAGGTATTTCTAACAAGGAATCCAAAAACCTTGATAACAACTCATATGGTGATTCCTCTGTATATATCTTTAAGCTAGACAACCTCCAAAGTAACAACTCCTAATCATCATTTAAACATTGTTGAAGTCTATTTTGAATTGGTTCATGATCAATATGTTGTGAGAATGAGAAAAATGGGACATCAAAAGTGTCATCACATTGATCATCCTTTTCCTCCTTATTTATTTCATCTTTATGATGTGTATCTAGAAAAGAAACACTTGCACCCATATATCCCTTCATCATCGAGTATTTAATAGTGTTTTCAATATCCATAGCAATACGATATTCCTTCTACAATGTTGTAGGTTCCTTATCTCTTATCAAATAACTCATCTTATTGTCAAAAGCATCAAGATACACAATCAAACACTCTGCATCACTAGGTCTCAAGTATTCAGGGATATTTTTCACTGCTTTCATAAATTTGAGGTTAAAAGAAGGAACTAACTCTTCTTCATCTTGTTGTATTTCCCTAAATATTTTTCTTATCTCATTTGGACTAATCCTTTCACCAAATTGTTCTACTAGTGCTATTTTAAAAGCATCCCATGAAGCTATAGAACATATTGGTAAATATGAGTACTAGTATCTGGCATCCTCTTTCAATGATTGAGTAAACAATTTCACAAAAAACATCCTCGTGATTTACCTCAAAATCACCCATCAAATCCATGAATGCATTTAGGTGTCTGAAAGTTGGCTCATAATTTTTCCCTATAATTTTGGTAAATGTTTCCTAATATCATCAAGAATATTGTTAGGAAAACCTTTGATACCTCCAAATATTAATGACTTGTAACTCTTAATAGAGAAATTATTTTGAGGGCATTCTAGGAGCTACATGCCCGACATATTTGTACTTGATGTTTTACCAGAAAATATAGGGGAATGGTACATTTCTCTTGTATCTTTATTCAATCTTTAAATATTAACTACCTCATCATGATTATAAAGATGCACAACTCAAATATACTTGTGACTTAAAGCTTTCCTAAAAGGAAAATTTCATAAATAAGCATACTTCTTCCACCCTATTTAGATACTACAAATTTTACCTTAGAAGTATGTAAAAAAATTGCCACTATTCCATTTTCTAGTGCTCAATTCACTTAATACCTAGGGAACAAAGTTTTTCTTCCACATATCTTAAAAATGGATTTCATACAAATTTATTTCTTCTTGCAAATAAAGCAAGGGAAAATACTTGGAAATATATACAGATATCATGCTTTATCAGGTTCTTCGCATAGAGTTGCCACCTCCTTTGTAGAGGATCAAACTTCAACAGTATGAAGTTTCTTTCACTAGTTGACTGCACTTTAAAAAGAAAAAAATTCACCACTTTTCACTAGTACATAGTTCTTCAAAGTCGCCACCCTTTTTTAGTCAGAACTTTAATTTAGAACCTCCATGACTCTATAAAGGGAAAATGACATACTACAAAGTTTTTCTCAAATAAGTCCCTAGCAAAGTCACCATTTTTGTTGGTTATTTTTTTAGAACCAATCTTATTCTTACCACATACCTATGAACTTTCCTAGGATCAATTATCAGTAAGGTTAAGGATTGGCCAACACATAAGAAAAGGTTTCTAGGTCTTTACTTCTTCACTGCGGTCTCTGTGAAACCCAGGAGGGTAATACTAAAAACATTTTTTATAGATACTGGTGTGTATAGGTATCAAACATAGGAAAAATATATGATTCTCCTTAAATGTTTAAGAGACATAATATACTGAAGATTTGGCTTATCTTCATGGCAGTGACTTAACTTAAATAGGAAAAAATGTAATTCAATAAGATTCACACACGCCTAGAAAGAGCTTTACAAGTAAGTTGATTATATTTTGTGACCAGCTGTTGAATTGGTCACCACAATTAGAGTATAATTACTTTGCTATTTACCAGTGTCATATTCTAGGAATTGAGTCAAACTATATACCCACATGATTAGATAATAATCTTGTATCTGACAATACCCAAAGCCTTGAAAATATTTCTTTACAATACTCCCACCAGTCATTTCCACAATTTACTTCTTACTAGCATCCTCATACATGATTTATTTTAAACCCACTGTTATATTCAAGCATTTATATACATTCATTGAATTTATAAGCAAGAATAAAACATCACATCTATTGGAAACCAATAGAGGCAAACAAGATAACCATTGATTATATTATTCATAGTCTATATAACCCGTACATAGGAGAGTAACATATAGAAACTTTATACTATTTCACTATATGTATTGTCATTGTCATTATCAAAACCATATAAATATCAACTGAATTTATCCTTAGCAAATATTACTAGAAATATTAGTATCCATTTTGTTTCTGTGTATAACCCCTTCAAAGAAAACTATCTACTGACCTCCCTATGTAATCACCCTTGAAATCCATTTTATAAGACAAGAAAGTAA
Organism: Sequoia sempervirens; assembly: GCA_007258455.2. NCBI lineage: Eukaryota > Viridiplantae > Streptophyta > Pinopsida > Cupressales > Cupressaceae > Sequoia > Sequoia sempervirens. The sequence continues at coordinate 89,828,601 of VDFB02256132.1, read as the reverse complement.
CAAGAATCGAATTGAATTACACTTAAATTTAACTCTCATTCCAAAATGAGTTTCACCAATAAGTGAGAATATTCCCCAATAAGTTGCAAAACAATCATTTATAAGTCAGGGGAGAGAAAAAAAGCAAAACTCCAAAAAAATGTTAGTAAGGGAAGACCCACCAGTCTTCAAAAGGCATCACTATCCCAACACAAAAAACATACAATGTTCACACCAAACTGAGAAATGTCACCATCAGCATCAAAGGCATAAATAAACAAAGACCCATATCACAAAACACCAGCCAAACAAAGCAAGTTAACACAAAGGACCAAAAACCAAGATCCAACTCAGAGAAGGAATGGGGTGCTACTTTTCCTTTTCAGCAGCAAAGTAGGTATGCTCGCTCGAGGTCCTTATTGAAACTGGAGTAGCCATCACCACCTCATCCTCAAAATCAACAGAATTAGTCATGGCCATGAGATATTGGCGGTAACCTGAATTAGTATCGTCTCCACTATTAGAAGAATCATCTGAGATTTCAATGGGAGAATGATTCCATCCCATGTAAGCTCGGCGATACTTATTCCTTCTTGTAGCTTCCCTCTCTAGCCTATCAATTTTCTTCTCCTTTCCTTTGGCCAATTCCTCCAAGATAATTCACCCTCTTAGATGATAAGCATGTTTGAGAACACCCTATGTAGACTTCTTGACAAATCTTGCTTTTTTCTTTGGAGTCATAGGGATTTTAGGAATATCCCATTCACTTTGGGGAGAATCATCTTGAGACTCAAGAGGGTTGAGTCTCTTGGACCTACAGACCGAGTTGATGTTCACACTTCCCTTACCCATTTTCTTACTTAACAACTTATCAAATTTTCTCAGAAAAAAGACACCACCCAACTCAAAAATAACAAGCTCAAATTCATACTTACTTTCAAACTCTTAATTCTCATAAACAATGAAATGGTGAGAATAATCAAGTAGGCGATCTTCATTAAATAGAGCAACTGGTGTGTGTCTGCATTAATTTTCCAAGAAAGCTTGTGTGAAGACACATGTAATCAATTACCCTAATTTTCAATCTCAGTCATTGATTGTACCTTGAAGTGAATCAATAGACAATCAATCAAGATGATTAATTATGAAAAAATTAAATGCATGAACTTGATACTTCTCCATAATCAGAAAAATTAAGTGAGATAAAAATTCACTTAGTTTGCACATTAATCACACGCCCAACATTTAACCAAACCTGTCATTTTATATTTACCCGTTCACCTGTGGGAATTAATTTTCTTGCAATTGATCACAATAAGACAGCGAGGAGAAATCATGTTTTATCTTCAGAATATCAGCCCATACCCTACCATACTTCAATTTCACCTTCCTACATGTACCAACACCTAACAAATTTGACGGTAACAAAAAATATTTCCCAAATTTCACATACATGACCAAGAATCAATTCTAATTTAGTGCAATTTTTATCTTAGAACAGACTTGGCCAATATTTCTAGCAGCACCTTATCTTTACCAAAAACCATCTAAGTCCTTGGAATGTTCCACATGGCATTTTCCTACTTTCTTGCTGAGAAACATGGGACATAAGTGGGCCCTTCACAAGATGGCAGGGAGTGGTCAAGATCGACCCACATCACCTTCCATCGACCTTCAATCTTTTAATCTCTAGAGACACGCACCATCTCTAAAGCTTGGCAGGTCCCATAAAAAGTGACATATGTCACCCAACCCGCTAGACCATGTGACTATCTCTCCTTAATGCACAAGATGGATGGGCACACGAGTAATGGTCTCGATGAGAACACATGTTGTGGTGTTCATTGTTGATCCTTCTTGAAGATATGTCCATGGTATTTTGGAAACACTGGTCCGACCACCAGATGTGACATGTGGCCATTGCACGCTATCCCATGTGTTTTAACATAATATGAAATGAACCAACACAAGCGTGTGGAGAGTGGTCAAGATGTGGACACATTCCTCAATAACTGTCATTGATTTTCTTCAAATGGCGCAAGCTATCTTTAGCAAGGAGACTAGTCCCACCAATGCACTAGACACGTGGTTGAAGCCCGTCAGCCCATGCGAATAAAATAATATGAAATAGAAACAAATGGGCACATAGAGAATGGTGGTGATCAACCCTTGACAATCGAATTGCCAATGTGAAGACCTAATTTTTCACATGCTGCAAAAGTTAATTTTTAAAATGGGGCCAGTGCTAGACTGACGAGAATTTGACCCTTAGGAATGAAGGCTTAAAACTTAAGTCACTAAGTAGAAAATTAAGCCCGACCATAGTGAAATTTTGAACAATGAAAAAGCACTTGGTGACTAAAAAACCTACACTCAAGGGGTCGGTGAATACAATGATTTTAATGGCATAGGTGACAACTGAGACAACCAAGGACTGGGAACATCAGGTTAATGTGAAAACATAGTCAACCAAGAGTTTTCTGAATTCATAGGTTAATTTTGAGGGATTTAAGCAACACAAAACCCTAACACGGTGATGAGGACATAACCTTAAGCCAAAATGAGGGTCCAAGCCAAATGATGCAAATTTTTTAAAATGGAATCCAGAGAATTTTTTGAGGGGTTTCCTCACCTAGAGATCTCAATCTAATGGTTGAATTGAGAGGAGGGGTTGTTATAAGGTCTCCTTAGGTGTGATTAAAGACTAAATGGGGTCCACCACTAATAAAATGCTTAGAAAGAAGGAAATACAAATGATATGCAAATTGAGCTATGCAACATAGGAAATCAAGCTCAAAATCTAAATAATAAACTTAGAATGAATAGAGGTGCACTTGGAAATTTGAAGATGCTTGAAATAAGCTTTGCAATACTAAATTTATGACTTTTGAAGCACACTGGGACTCATACACCAGGTGGGGTGATTTAGTCCCAGTTTAGGGTTTCAGGTTGAATCTAGAATCTACAACTAGTAAAATAAGATCTATACAAAATATCCAAAAATTTGTATACTTGGACTCATACACTAGTTGTGGTGATACCAAAACCCATTTGGTAATCAAACCTTGAAATTAAATTAAATAGAATAAAGGAATGATGAATGAACAAATAAGATATGTTGCAACTCACCAAACCCTTGAAAAGAAGGCTACAATCTTGTATGAAATGGCTAACATGAATGTAGATATTGACTTGAATGCTTGCTTGAATCATAAAACCCTACATAACAAATGTTAGATAAAAAATAAACATGGTGCATGAATACTTTGACATGATGCTTGAATCTTGATTGTGGTTCCAAAATACTTGATGATCATCTCTTGAATGCTCTTGTAAACTCTTGATCACAAATTTGCTATAATGCTATAATGCTTGAATTGCTAGATGACTTGTAAACTTGCTAGATCCTCTTAAGATAAATTATGTGAAATAACCTTGTATTTATACTTGTTTATGGCAAATTTCATGAAATTACAACACTACAAGCTGACATCAGATCTAGGATTAAAATAGACCGCCAAGAATTTAAATTTAAAATAGGTCCAAGCTAAACGAAACTCATATACTAGTTAGGCCATATGAGTCCTAGTAGCCTAGGCTTGGGACACAAGTTTCAAGAAATGTTAAGTTCTATACAAAATTTAGGATCCAACCCCAAAACTTAGGTGGGATCCATGCACCCAAGTTGGCGTATGAGTCCTGGATCACTAAATTTGGGACACACAACCCAAAATCATAAAATTTTGATTGGTCATTAGTTATGTTTTGGGATTATCATCCAAAAGATGCATTAAACTAGGCTTGTGGATGCAAAATAGGACCAAATAAGGCATAAAGAAGCCCAATTTTAGTAGGGAGGGCCCAAACAAGTGTGAAAATGTAAAGGGATACATTTTTCTACACTAAAAGATCTAAAGAAATAAGATAAACACAAAAAATAACTAACAAATAAGAGACCATGTTAAACAATGAAGAGGTTTTCTTTTTGGATAAAAGGACAAAGGCATAAACTGTTTATATTAATCTTAGAACAAAAATACATGCTTTAATTATAGTAATGATCCATCAGGGGAGAAACCAAAGAAAAAACATCTATAAGTTATCCCCTCCAACCTAGCATATAGTCTAAAGTAACTGCCCCAAAAACATGGTACTCAACATTGTCTTTAGAAATTCAACCCCCTAGAGTCACCAAAAAAGTAATCCTTCTACTTTTTCTGACTTGTTTGGGCCCTCCTTGTGATTTTGGCTTAGTGTTGCCTTGATTTAGTGTTGTAATGTGGATAACACATTCACATTAGGTCTTGGGCCCTTGTGAACTAATAGGATTTTAATGGTCCTTGCAAAAGTGTTGTGAAGTGTTGTAACACACTTTCACACTTTTTTAGGGTTTTATCAATTGACTAAGCATAATAAACATAATTTTAATCATATGTAATCTTAACCTTACCTTATTTGGAGTTTTGTAAAGTTTTGTAACACACTTTCACATTCTGAGCTAGGACTTTCATTAATAATTTTCCTTTCTTATGCTTTAATTGGCCCTATTACACATCCACAAGCCTCATTTATTGCATCTTTTTGAGGATAATCCTGACACCAATCAGTAACCAATCATAATTTAGGTGTTCATGGCTTGCATGGCCTAGATTTAGTGTCTGGGAATCATTCACCACCTTGGGTGAATGAGTCCCACCTAGGTCTTTTTGGCCCCAATGTAGGTTTTACACATTTCTAGACACTTTTGATTTTTGGTCCCATACATTATGTGTGATGGGAATCATTCACCACCTTTGGCGAATGAGTCTTGTGTGACCAAAATTCAAATTTAAATCAAATTTCTTGTGGGATTTTATTCTCCTAAATCTAATGTCAACTTGTAGTGTTGTAATTGTTGGAATTCTTGCATAATTAAGTATAAATACAAGGTTCTTTCACTCATTTTCACCCCAAGCATTCAAGTATTCATACCTAGCATTCAAGAGTTCACAAGAGAATTTGAGCATTGACAAGAGCATTCAAGGAATTTCAAGGGAATATTATCAAGACTTCTAGAGAATCTTTCAAGTGTCATTCAGCATGTAAAAGATTGCTTGCATCATGTTGTTTTAGAGCTAACAACTGTGATGTAGGTTTTGTGATTCAAGCAAGAGCTTCATTCAAGATCTATCAAAATCAAGCAAGATTCCAAGTCCACATCCATTGGAGCCCATCACTTACATGCTTGTAGCACTTAATTGCAAGGGTTTGGTGAGTTGCAACATTGTTATTCGTTCATTCATCATTCTCTTTCCATATTTCATTCTATTTCAAGGTTTAGTTACCCACAAAGGGTTTGACCAAGGAAAACCCCTATCCACTAACCCCACAAAATTTTTCCCTCTCCTTGTGTGTGATTTGTAGAGCTCGGTTGCAAATTTTCCAAGAAGCAAAGTTGGAGAAAAATTTATCAAGTCCTCAAAGTTGTCAATATTGTCATCAAGCCTTGGAGAAGCTTCGAGAAGACCCACAGGTGATATTTTGCAATTTTGAATCTGGAAACCAGACAAAAAGAGAAAAGTAGAAGAAGAGGCACAAAATCCACTTTAGAATTTCTAGAAAAGCAGAAGTGGATTGATTCACCACTATTGGCGAATGAGTCCAACAGTATAGGCTTGATCAAGATTTGTATAGATCTAGATACCCTTTTGGTTGAAGGGTATGTTCAAGGTCACGATGGGCCAAAAAGTGGCGATATGATGGGTATATGAAGGGTATGTGGCTAACGACTTTTTTTTAACCCAAAATTGATGAAACGAAAAGGGTTTTTAAAGGAGATTCTCAACTTTCCACCAATATAAATTATATTTTACTTTGAATTTAATAAATAATTATTATTCATTTTCTATTTGAATTATGACTAAAGTCTTGATTAATAGGTTGATTGAAAAAAATCTATAGCTTTCAAATGGTATCACAGTTTTTGAATATGAAACATGTGTCATAGTCTATGCTTCACATACTATAGGATTAACAAAAAAAGTGAATTTCATGAAGTTTTGACCAAGTTAAGGTGGTCAGATATACGAGTTTTTTATATTTTTTAAAAGTTTTAATAAAAAATTCATAATTAATTATTTACTGGGAAAAAAATTACAAAAAAATATGCATCACATCAAGAAATGAGCCGTCTACTTATATCTAAAATCTTATAAAAATATATTACCATTTTATTGTGGTTAGTGTGGTTAAATAGACACCTACTTTTTTTTCCCAGAAATTTAAGTACTACTACATTGAAATTTCAAATTTTCACCAAATAGATTTTTTTTTTAAATAAACCTAGTAGTTTAGAAACTACATTCAATTTGCTACAGATTCTATTCTTACACATTTTTGAAATAATATAGATAAATTATTCAAAATTTTATGTCAAGTTTCCTAACTCTGATTTTTCTAAATTTTCATCGCCACTTAAGGGCCTATTTTTTCCATGATGATCCTTCATATATCCTGAAACCTACTCCTACACATTTTCCTGAAAGTTGGACTGATTCGCCCAACCTAGCATATGTGTCCCAGTCATCTTCAACAACAAAATTTTTAGTGATCTAGAGCTCCATCCTGTCTTCTCTAGTCTTCCAGGTGCACACTTTCAGTCTCATAGCTTTTTACTACATTTTATTCATTTTCTTAGGTCATTTAGCATTTATTTGCATATCACACTATGTTTTCCAACATTGTCTTTTCCAATTTTATACTTGGTGGTAAACACCTCATTAGATCATATTCAACACCCTTGGATAGCCCTATTCGATGATTTCAATCTCTTTTGCATTGAGGTCTCTAGGGTTATCCTTGAGTGGAATCTCTTTGAAAGTGGTTGTGAATACATTCATACACATTCCATCATTTTCTTTGGTTGCATCTTCGTGAACCTACATTTAGAATACATACTTTACTGATTTGGAGTTCATCATCCTAGATTTTCATTACATTAACATTGCATTAGGCTTTGCATTAGTTAATTTTTATTCTAGGGTTTCAAAATTTAACATTAGTGAAAGTGCATATAGGATGCAATTTTGCATCTCAAATCATTGAAAATCATCTAAAAGCTGCATTTTCATTTACGATACACATCATACAAACTAAGAAGTATAAAATTCACTTGAAATTTTTTGAAAAATTTGAAAAAAAATCCCTATTGGGACTCATTCGCCACCTTGCATGAATCAATCCCAGTGCACCCCTGAAACTGCCTTTTATAGAACTGAAAATCTTGTTTCTGCACTTATGTTTGTTGCCATTAACTATTTGTTTAAGTTGGTTGATTTTATATTATATGCATTTCACTAGATCTAGCTTAAATTAGTCTATTTCATGCATTCCTTCATTTTGAATTTGCATTCACAACATTCCATTTTCATATCATTACATAGTGTAATCAGTAAATTACCTTGTTTCAAACCTAAAAATTGCATTTAAACATTTCACTTTAAGTCACTGCATTTCACTTTATTTAATTTTTCATGATACCATGTTTTCTTTCAAGAGATTTGGCTTTGATATGGTTAAAAATGGATTGCATAAGTACAACATCCCCTCTTATGACTTCAATTTAGATTACAAAAATGCGGTCATTGAGAAAAAATTATTTATTCTTCTACTATCTTTCATAATAATGAGAACATCCTAGAGCAAGTGGATCAAACCATTGACACAATCCTTAATATCACATTGCCCATTGGTGAGGATGCTAGTGTTGATAATCATAACAATCATACTTGTTCTTCTCCTGATGCCTCTCCTATTAGTGATGAAATTATCTTGGTGAAAGAAGATACAATCATTGAGGATCTTGATTTTCCCTCTCCACATCCCCCTTTGGAAGATATTAGAAAACAAGAAGATGATATCATATACACATTTCTAAACATAACTTTTCCTAATCTCCATTCATACTTTCCTTGTGAGAATTTTTTAACGAAAGAAGATGATATCGTAGATAGCCATGATAATGAAAATAGTCCTCCTAATACCCCTCCTCGATGCAATGAGGATAGGTTGGTGTTATCAGATATACCTATGAAGAGTCATGAGAATCCTGCCCCTCCCTTCCCTAATGCTCCTACCATATGGGAATATATATTTGGTAAGCATGAAAATGATAGTGGTCCTTCTCTTGATGCCTCCCCTACTTGTGATGAAGCTAATTTACAAAATCTAACCATGGATGAACATATTACAAGCTCTCCTTATAGGGTAGATAATATGGAACAAGAGAATGAGAGCTTAGAGAAAAGGGACAATCAAATAGATCCTTCTCCTAATATCCCCACTATTGATAAAGAAGAAAATTTGACCATTGATAACTCCCTTGCGATGAAGTAATTTTGGAAGAACCAACCTCTGAATGTTAAGAACATTTGGTTTGTAGTTCTCCTAACAACTCTCCTCCTAGGGAGAATATCATGGTGTGAGAAAATGACAACAATAATAAGGTGGCTTTCTTAGGTGATGAAAAACAAGTGATTCTAGATTCCCCTTTATTAGAGATGCATCAAACCAAGACCACTAAGGTTATGAATGCACAAGTTTCCATTAGATCCCCCTTGACTATTGGACCTCCTACATATCCTGTGGGACATCCTTAGAATTCTCTAATCCTTTACCCACCTTCACACAAACCATAAACTCAAAACAAACCTAAACTTATCCTTTACCCACCTAAGAACAATCTTTTGCAACAATCGAGTCATAATATTATTGCTCATAATCTTTTTCCTAATACCATTTTTCGTAGTGCTCCCTGTTTAACATCACATAGTGGGAAGGAGTATGATCTTGTTGAACAACTTAAGAATACTCTTGCAAAGATATCCCTATGGGACCTAATTCAGAATTCACCTAATTATCACACTATGCTTCAAAGAGCCTTGCAACAAGATCCTCTTCCTTCTAATGTGCAACTGAATGACATAGCAACCATGATTCAAGGAATAAATTCTGACATTTGTTTCCACAAAAGTGAACTCCCTCCTTTCGAAGTACAAAAACAAAATGAAGCTTTCATAATACTCTCTCAATATAAAAGAATAGGGATAAAGTGAACCCTTGTTGACAATGGCTCAACCCTTAATGTTTGTAGCATAAACCTTTTGGATAGGCTTCATGTGGGAAAATACAAAATTCAACCTGATTCCTTGTTTATATGTGGATTTGACAATGTAAAAAAAAACCGCTCGGTGTGATCACTTTACATATTATAGCTGGAAAGGCCACATTGGAAACACTGATCCATGTTATGCCTCATGATCTCTCATGTAATCTCCTTTTAGGTAGACTGTGGATTCATGCAATGAATGGTGTGCCTTCCACTCTTCATCATAAAATGATGTATATTTACAACAACAAAGTGTACACACTCGAAGCTTACCTCAACCCAAATAGTTGTTTAAACATTGAGAAAGGAAAAGAAAATCCTTTAGCAACATTGGTACCAACCACACAAGTAGAACCCATGCAACAGAAAGACAATGAAAAAAATATTGAGGAAGTCACAAAGCTATTAGACGATGATTGGGGTTGCTTGGATTTCACACATATCTTTGATGGGAAAACACACTCGAAGCTTACCTCAACCCAAATAGTTATTTAAACATTAAGAAAGGAAAAGAAAATCCTTTAGCAACATTGGCACCAACCACACAAGTAGAACCCATGCAACAAAGAAGCATGAAAAAAGAAAAAGTAGTAATATCAACAGAAAACTTGGAAAATACGAGCGATGGAGGCACACGAGTGTGGGCATGGGTGGGAAAAGAAGGATTTTGAAAAATCAAGTGTAGGAAATGGAGGCAGGGTAGGATCTGAGAAATCACAGGCAGAACAGGTGCTGGGATTGAGTAAGAAGCAAGGTGAGGCTGATCTGGATGATGTGGATTCTAGAAAAAAAATCCTAGTGGATCCGGGAGGAAAGGATATTCTGGCGGCTAATCCTGTGGGCTCCCCTACTAGTCAAAAAAATGAAAAATCCAAAGGTGTGGTGGGGACCACTGGTGACATCAGAGTCAATCACAAATCCTGGACCTCTATGTTTGGGGTAAAACCAAATGGAAAGTCATCTTTCTCTTCGGTGCAAAATATCTCTAACCCTGAAAAAGGTAAGTTTGTTGTTTCTGTGCCAGATCTGTTAATTGATCATAATATTGCTTTAATGGAAAAAACCCTGGTGGGGAGATTTATGGGCCCTAGACCAAACATTGAAGTGGTCAGGGATTTTTTCAAAAACAAATGGAGAACTAATGGAAAAATTTCAGTAGAAGCTCTACCAAAGGGATTTTTTGCTTTTGAGTTCACTTGCAGAGAGCATATCTTGGCAGTTAGAAGTGGTGGTCCATGGGTTATAGGGAAATCATCCTTGGCTCTAAAGAAATGTTCTTCTAATCTGGACCTCTCAGACTCTATTTTTGAGAATGTCCCAGTATGGGTCAGACTCCCGGGCCTTCGCCTAGAATATTGGAATGAGGATGTCTTTTATGGTATTGTGAGCTCCTTTGGAGAGCTCCTTTCTATTGATTTAATGATAGCTTCTAGAAAGAGGTTGGTATTTGCAAGAATATGTGTAGGGGTCTCTCAGAATGCTTACCTTCCATCATCAATCAAGATTCAATCAAAGCTGGGATCCTAGTTGTAGGACATAGAGTTTGAAACTATCCCTTTTGCTTGTTTCAAATGCAAAAAATTTGGGCATTGGGCTAAGAAATGTGCTTTAAATGCCACCAAAGAGAAAGAGAAACTAGCTGGTTCTTTGAAATCTATATGGAAAAAAAAATTAGAAGGAGAAAGCCTTGAGAATAAAGAGTCTGATGTTCAAAGAAATTCAAAAAAGGCTGATAGTGATATGGGAAATAATGGTGAGGTTCTACAGGAACTCCAGTGTAAGGATTTTGAGAATACCTTAACAACTAAGGAAAAAGAAGCTAGTGAGGATCAGATGGTTGGTGAAGAAAAGAAAAGTCATGAATTTAGCCCCTTATCCCAATAGCTGAACCCAGTTGAGAAAACAGATGGGAACCCTGGTTTGGAGGATATTCCTATCCAGGGGATGTCCTTGGAGCTGAACATCCCTCTTCTACTCCCTTCCTCTGAAGGTTTTTTTCCTTTGGGTGTAGATCACTTTACAGGTCCTAATTCCTCAAAATTAGTTAAGGACTCCTACGATAATCAAGACCATTCTACTGAACTTTCTAGCAACTATTCAACCATTCATTTGAATGGCATTATGGAGACATTACCCTAGGAGCAAAGACTCCTTACTGATAAGGAATGGGAATCAAGTAAAGAGATGGATAGTCAAGAAGAGACTGAAAAAGAAAAGGTTTTATCAAAGAAAAAGAAAGAAAGAAAAAAAACAATGGAAGACTCCAAGTGGCATTTCTACCAGATCAAAAACTAAGGCAGACTGTAGAGCATCAAAGAACTCCAGAGGGAAAAAGTCTTCTAAATGGACAAGAGAGCATAATAGTTTTTAGGATATTGCAGATGGTTTTCAAAAAACCATCCCAGAGTGCCTCAACTCCCCTGGTAACTCATGAAGATCATGTATTGGAATATCAAGGGACTTCATAATCCCCACAAGTAGGATGTTCTGCCCAATTTTGTTAGAGATCACAAGCCTGATATTCTCCTTATTCAGGAAACTAAAATGTCAAAGGAAAAAGTGGAAAAGATGAAATGGTTTCAACATTGTAGTTCACATGCAAACAACTCGAACGGTGCTTCAGGAGGTATTGTTACCTTCTAGAATAGTCACATAATCAAAGGGGATTCAATTTTGGAAGGTATGAACCATATTGCCACTAGATTCACCCATATTAGGGATAATTTCAGCTGGATCCAATCAAATATCTATGCCCCCAATGGAAAAGGTCTTAGAAAATCCTTTTGGATGGAGCTAGCTGCCTTTAGGAGGATTTTTGACAAAGAGTCTTGGGTTGTCATGGGAGACTTTAATACTCCCTTACTGAATAAAGAAAAATTTGGAGGTTCCCTGATCAATGCGGAGAGTAAAGAGGATCTTCAGAGCTTCATCAACAACCAGGCGCTGATTGATCTGGATTTGCAAGGAGCTTCCTATACTAGGTCAAATCGCAAAAATGGTTTGGATCTTATCCAGGTTAGATCAGATAGATCTTTAATCTCTAATCATTGGTTCTTTAACTATTAATGTTCTCTTAAAGCCCTCTCTAGGATTCGATCTGATCACTTCCCTATTAATTTTGTTGCGAATCCTTTAAAGAAGAAGAAAAATATCTCATTCAGAGTTGAAAAAATGTGGCTTTCTCATCCTTCTTTTAAAGAAGAAATTAGGAAATGGTGCAATATAAGTATCTCTGGCACAACTATGTTTAGAGTGGCTAAAAAATTAAGGGAAGTTAAATTCAACCTAAAAAATGGAAAAAAGAGTCCTTTGGGAACATTTTTAGGATTAAATTTGTTCTTCAGATGGATCTGGGGGAGATTCAAAACAAAATCTAGAAGGAAGGATATTTGAATGATATTAAGGAAAAAGAGAATGAGATCCGTATTAAGATGCATGATATTATTGGAAAAGAGGAGTTCTGGAGACAAAGATCTAGAGCTTTATGGTTATCTGCAGGTGACAAAAATACTAGGTACTTTCATTTGTCGGCCTCAAAACATAGGGCGGTCAACATAATTTCTCAAATTGAAGTGGATGGTATTAGGCATGAGGAGGAGGAGGACATCAGAAAGCATGTTGTTTTATTCTTTAAAAATATCCTTTCTAAGAATGATGAAAATAACCAAAATGATCAAGATTATTTAATAGAGGCTATACCTAATGTGATTAATTAGGAAAATAACTCTATGTTGTCTGCTATTCCTACCAATGAGGAAGTTAAGAAGGTTGTTTTCTCCTTTGATGGGAGTAAAGCTCTGGGTCTAGATGGGGTCCCTATGTTTTTTGTCCAATTGTTCTGGGAGATTGTTGGAGAAGATGTGGAGAATGTTAAAGAATTTTTTGGATCTAGAAGTCTCCTAAAGGAGTTGAATGGTACTTTTCTAGTTCTAATCCCTAAGAAGCCTAGAGTGGTGAACTTTGAGGCTTTTAGACCCATAAGCCTCTGCAAGTCGATCTATAAAATCATCTCGAAGGTTTTGACTTCTAGACTCCTATTTCTCTTGCCCACTCTAATTTCACCTCAACAGAATGGATTTGTCCCTAGTAAAAAAATCCTTGCTTCTATTGTCACGGTGCATGAGAATATCCATTCCTTGGTTGAATATAAGACTGAAGGCTTTCTGTTAAAGCTTGATATCTCAAAAGTCTATGACAGAGTTGACTAGAAATTCTTGTTTAAAATTTTAAAGGCGTTTGGGTTTTACAACAAGGTTCTTTAGATCGTGGAACAACTTGTGTCTACTGCTTCGATATCTATAATGGTTAATGGATCTCCCATGACTTTCTTCCAAAGTTCCAGAGGTTTAAGACAATGAGATCCTATTTCCCCTATTTTATTCACTATTATGGTTGAAAGTCTTGGAAGAAATTTGAAAAGGTTGATCGATAATAGGTCCCTTCTTGGTCTTAAACCACCCTCAACCAATCTGATTTGTTCTCATCAACAATTTTTTGATGATACCATGCTCTTGGGAAAATCATCTGTCTCAGAGGGAAAAACTTTGAAGTCTCTGTTGGATAAGTACGGGAGGGCATCAGGACAGCTGATTAATAAACATAAAAGCTCTCTTTTCTTCAACACTCCTGATCACAAACAGAATAAAATTTCCAAAATCCTTAGTTGCAGGGTGGAGTCCTTGCATGCCACCTATCTTGGCTTACCCTTATGCCTTAAACCCTTGAAATCCTTTTTGATTTCGTTGGTTGAGAGGTTCAATAAGAAGCTTGCTGGCTAGAAAGGAGCTTCATTAAGCCAAGTGGGTAAACTAAAACTCCTCAAAGCTACTCTTCAAAATTTTTTGATTTATGCTTTGAGCCTCTTCAAAATCCCTGGTAAGTTTGCAGATGCTATTGAAAAGATTCAAAAAATATTTCTTTGGTTGGGTGTTGAAGAAAAAAAAAGAATTCCTTTAATAGGATGGGTTTTGGTGTGCAAACTGAAAAAGGCCGAAGGTTTAGGTCTTAGACGAATAAGAATGGTTGACAAGATACTTCTAGGTAAACAAATTTGGACAATATTTTCATCCTCAGGGAAATGGACTGATATCCTAGCAAGTAAATATTTGGAGAGTAATATATCTCTTATAATTATGAAGGAATCTCATCTTCTTCCCAGAGGCTCAACCTGCTGGAATAATTTGATTAATGGAAGAAAATTTGTTGAATTTGGAGTGGGTTGGCAAGTTAGAAGTGGAAGCCAAACAAGATTCTGGGAGGATAGATGGTTGTTTAATGAGCCCCTTATAAAAAATGATTCCTTTTGTGGGTGGGCTGAGAAATGCAAAGCTCTTTTTGGATCATATGTGAAAGACTATCATGTGGATGGAAAATGGGTGGATATGTGTCTTGTCAGTCGGGCTCTTGTTCCTATTTAGTCTTCTTTGTTGGCTGTCAGACTCTGCCCTGATCAGACGGAAGATCGTCTTGTTTGGAGTGATGAACCCTTGGGAAATTATTCTGTTTCATCTGTTTTTTCCAGGCTTACTTCTTTCCAGGCTTCTCCTCCTTTCTAGTCAAAGGCTTGGTTCAAACATATGGTCCCTAAAATCAATATCTTTTCCTGGATCCTTCTCCAAAATAAGGTGCTCATGGTTGATAACCTCTGCAAGTGTGGCTTTCAAATACCTAATAGATGTTTTCTTTGGAAGATGGAGGCAGAGTCAATGCATCATATGTTTCTTCACTGTCCTTTTGCTGCCTCAATTTGGGAAAAAATAATCTGTTGCTGGAAACTATCTTGGGTTTTTCCCTTGTCTATTTAAGATTTCTTCTTTCAATGGAAAGCCCTTACTCACAATCATGTACTTCGGTACTTGTGGGTTTCCTCTTTCCCTCATGTTGCTTAGGGTCTTTGGAAAGAATGAAACAATAGAATTTACAGAGATAAAGAAGCACCGGTGGATATTTTTTTTGATAAAATAATCAGATTTCTGAAAGAAAATGTCAATGCTATTTCCTAGAAGGTTAGCAACTCTGAGAAAGTGGCTCACTCGTCCTATGATCTTAAGGTTGCTAAGGAATGGAATATAAGTCTTGATTTTCCTTGTGCCCCTAAACAAGCTAAGAAGGATAGAGAGGGTGTTTGTTGGTCTTTTCTGCCTAATGGATGGGTCAAAGCCAACTTCAATGGTCCAGCTAAAGGTAATCCTAGGGCAGCGGGTTGCGGTGGAGTCATAAGGGATTCCTTTGGCAACTTTCTAGGTGTGACTACCACTCCCCTTGGATCTCAAACCAATCACCTGGCTGAGGTTGTTGGAGCTTTGCATATTATAAATTTGGCCCATAGTCTAAATTTTAAAAACCTTTGACTCGAAGGGGATTCCAAAAATATTATTGATTGTATTTTAGGTAGGTCCCCCCCCTCATGGACTATTAAGTCTTGGATTGATGATGCTATCTCGACCTTAGCCAAGTTTGATAATATAAATATTTCACATGCCTATAGAGAAGCCAATGTTGTGGAGGATTTTTTTGCAAATGAAGGGGTTAGGAGCAAAGGACAATGCACTTGGCTAAATATTAGTGAATTAAGCATAAATGTTCAGGCCTTATTGAACTATGATGCGTCACATGGGCAAGAAGCGTGTCACCTCATTAATGATGATAGGATAGGGTAATTACATCACAATCATTAGATTGTATGGGACTGAGCTTAGTTGCTTAATCTATAAGGTTTCCTGGCATGCTTTGTGGGATCTTAGATTTGGTGAGACCATTCCAAGTAAAGATTTCATCTCTGTCTTCCCCATTGTGCTTTCCAAAATGGGTGGAGACAGGAAAAGAGTTGAGTCGGATAGCTTTGAGATGCATACAAGAAATACTAAAGCATGGAACAAAGCAAAAAGTGGGGGCCTACTCCCTTTTCTGGAAAAAATCCATGGGTCTAATCAGGAGGCTACTGAGCATTTTGAGAAGAATTGGAAAAATGGGGAACTTACCTTTTTTGGTAGGAAAGTTGAGCTCGATGAAAACCTTATAGCTGAAGTGACTAGAATATCCATTGATGGACACAAATTTTTCAGGGACAGGGTTTTCTCTTATGAAGCTATCATCAGATTTTTGAAGAAAGAGAAGGAAAGACTAAAACTGGTGAAAATTTCTAATAGCTACTTCGAAGTTGATACCATAAAAGCTCTCTGGAGAAAAGTTTTTCATTTTATCATGGAGTACATTACTTTGGATGGTTGCTTCACCAGGGTCTACGACTATCACTTTTCCCTGCTCAACCATTTTTGCTACAAGGTCAGGGTTTCTATTCCCTACTATCTTCTTTGTTCTTTGAGAAAAAGTTTGGATGACCACAAGAAAAACCCAAAAAGATATCCTATTTTGCATACTGGTTTGATTAGGTTAATTGTTGAACATTACCAAAATATGCCTGCCCCTGCTAATTTGGATGCCCCTCCTAATTCTGAGGAGAATGATACTAAACCTAGTTGCTCAAGGAATTTTCCCAATTTGAGCCCAGTTAGGATGGTCCTTAGCCCGTCCTCTGTCCAAATTGGTAAGAAAATCCTTAACCCCCATTCTGTGAAAGCTTGCACTACGCCTAAGCCGAGAAGTTTTACCCTTAAAACCAAAAGTGTTGGTAAGAATCTACCAGTTAAAAACCTTGTGTCGTACTCTGAAGACTCTCCTGATTTTGAGGATTCTAGTGCTAACAATACTTCATCCTTTTCTACTCCATCGTTGGATAGAGATGCTAGAATTGGTTCCCCTGTAACCACCGACCCTGCCAAAACTTGCTTCAACCTAGATAGGGAACCCACTGTGGATGTCTTGGGGTTAGCTAGGAATAATGCTACTGACCATTTCAAAATTTTGAAATGGATATTTCATGAAATCAACGAGATAAAAATAAAAAATTGGGCCCTTCAAATTAAACTAGAACAAATGGGAGCCAAGGTTACAGCGCTTGGCAAGAAAGAGGCGGAGCAAAAAGATCATGGTGCCAGTAAAGAAACCCAAAACCAAGTGGGCATGGACAGAAGTGTTGAAATTGAGTTGGATAAAATGAAAAATATTTTTAAAATTATATCTGAGCAGAACAATAGGATGGCAAGACACAATGCCATCATCATCAATGCCATGACTGAAAAATTAGACAAAGCTCAACAGGGGTCTTTGGTGGTTGATCTGGAAGAGGTCAATGATAAAAACTAGGATGAGGATGTTGGTATTTCAAAGAGAACCAGGGCTAATTTGAAGAGGAAGGCTCCTCCTACACTGTAGATGATTCAAACCTTCAAGAAGGGTGTTCAGGACATGCAGAACTTGGAGGTTGAGACTGAATCTATTTTGAAGACTCTGGGTTAGTTGCGGCTGGTCTTTTTGTTGGCTTTTCGGCTGGTTTTTTGTCTGACCCTCCTGGTCTTTTGTGGGTGGCTGCTGCTTGTTCCAATTTTTTCCTTTTGTGCAACCTATTTTCTCTATTGGGCTTTTTAGTCCTTTCTCTTTTGTTGTAAACTTGGTGGTTTCGGGTCCTTGTAAAACCTGTTTTTCCCTTTATCAAAAACACAAAACTTGGAAGACCCTTTGAAAGCATCCACCTCAACCATTTTAGACAAAGAAGTAAATTACACAACAAAATTTGATGAACTTAATCATGATGTTGAACCACCAAATCTGAAAGAGATGAAGAATCTTTATGGAAAAGGTTATGAAATGATGAAACAACTTTGTTACAGTGGAAAAGGATGTGGTGCTAGAGAACAAGGTATATATGTCCCTATAGAACCCCACATGCAAGAAAAGACTAATGGTCTTGGTTATTTCCCCTTGAAAGAAAGAAATAAGGCTTCACTTAATATCAACACTATCACAAAAGATTCTTCTTAACCAACTTTAATAGTAGTGCATCCTGAATTGATAGACATCGGTGGTCTTGAAAGTTATCCTTTGCAAGAAATGAAACAAACAAAGACATCTTCACTTAATATCAATGTCATCACACATAAAACTAATGATTTGAGTTCATTAAATTTTACACACTCCTGTAAAGGAGAGAACAAAATCTCACAATCTAAAGAGTCTCTGTCGCAATCCTATAAGTATGACATCGTGTACTAAGCAAGAGATATCTTTGTCACAAAATAAAGGAACATTTTCTATTCATTGAGAGAGTATCTTGGAAAGACTAATCCAAGATTGTCTGATATCTCTCCCTCCAAGAACACGAAATAAATTTTATTACAAGACTTCATTTTGTGTATATCATACAGTTCATGGTCATGCCAATAACGAATGTAAGGCTTTAATTAACAAAATTCAACATCTTCAGGAGTGTGGTGCTCTTCCTTGTGTTGAAGCACCTAATTCCTCTAACTAATACTTTCATCCTATTCGCCTCACCCTTGTCCTACACTAAGTGGGGGAAACACGTTAGTTAGCCTTGTCCTCGTATTTCACTTGTTGTTGCCTCTTTTCAGCTACTTGATCACCTTTCATGAACATATAAGAGCAAGGTTGGGATGTGGACGACATGCCTTAAGTTGGCTCACATGTGACATACTACCTTTTTCATGATGTAGCTTATTGGAAACATATGACTTGGCATAGGGCTTTCCAAATAAGCTCTCATGTCTTCTTCTACTTTAAATCAATTGCTCATAGTAATGGTGTTAGCAATTGCTTTAAAGTGGGGGAATACATTGACACTCATGTTTCATTGTGTGACTTCTTTCTTCTTGTGATGCGTCCTTTTCTTGGTGGTGTCATTGGGTTTGATTTCCTCTGAGAGTGTGATATTTCTTTGACTTGTCCTCTCTTGGAGACATTAGGTACGATGTTTCCTAAGAAGAGACCTTGCACGAATTAAACTAAATCCTTTTGAACAAATCTTACACTATTTTTCCTTTACAATATCTATGAGTTTTAAGCATATGAAGTTTTGCTTTCCTCATGGAGCTCGAAGATCATTTTTGCATGGCATCTTATCAAAGTTATCAAGAGGACTTTGGTATTGCTTGAGCAGGAAGCCCGACTGAGGAATGACTTTCCACATAGCCACTTGCATGTGTGTTTGAGTACATACCAGCCATGAGTATATGTTTCTAACCTTGTTGGACTTCTCACCCGACAGACAGCCTGAAGTTCTGTTGCCTCAAAGTGAGTATGCTTTTTTTTGGAAAAAAAACCTAGATCTGATCCACATCGTGTTGGACAAATGGTTGAAGCTTGATCTACCTTTTTATTTTTTCATTCTTTCTTTCAGTTATTGACATTGAATGTTTGTGTATCTTGATGATTGCATATTATACACCTTGTGTGTGTCGTCTTGTGCCTATGTCAGTTTGAATTCCTAGACTATCTACATTGGTATGATTAGACCCCACTTGAATGCCTACTTTAGTGTGAGGTTGAAGCAAGTTCATCCTCTCACTAAAGCGGGGGCTAAATGGAGTCACTGAAAAAGTAACCCTTCTACTTTTTCTGACTTGTTTTGGCCCTCCTTGTGATGTTGGCTTAATGTTTCCTTGATTTAGTGTTTACATGTGGATAACACATTCACATTAGGTCTTGGGTCCTTGTGAACTAATATGATTTTAATGGTGCCTTGCAAAAGTGTTGTAACACACTTTCACACTTTTCTAGGGTTTTATCAATTAACTAAGCATAATAAACATATTTTTAATCATAATTAATCTTAACCTTGCCTTATTTGGAGTGTTGTGAAGTGTTGTAACACACTTTCACATTCCTCTAGGATTTTTATTAATAAATTGGATTTCTTATGCTTTAATTGGCCCTATTTTACATCCACAAGCCTCATTTATTGCATCTTTTTGAGGCAAATCTTGGAACCAATTAGTAACCAATCATAATGCAGGTGTTCCTGGCTTGTGTTGCCCAAATTTAGTGTTTGGGACTCATTCACCACCTTAATCAAATGAGTCCCACCTAGGTCTTTTTGGCCCCGATGCAGGTTTTACACATTTCTAAACACTTTTGATTTTTGGTCCCATACATTATGTGTGATGGGACTCATTTGCCACCTTGGGCGAATGAGTCCTGTGTGACCAAAATTCAAAATTTAAATCAAATTTCCAGCAGTATTTTATTCTCCTATATCTGATGTCGGCTTGTAGTGCTATATTTTTGAGAATTCTTGCATAATTAAGTATAAATACAAGGTTCTTTCACTCATTTTCACCCCAAGCTTTCAAGTATTCATACCTAGAATTCGTAAGAGCATTCAAGGCATTTCAAGGGTAGATTATCAAGCATTCTAGAGCATCTTTCAAGTATCATTCATCATCTCATTCATCCATTCCCTAGTTTTCCTTGGTTCCACCCCCAAACACCCAACCAACAAGAAATAGTTACAAAATCTTACTAACAACTAAAATTCCTTCTATGATAGGACATTATATTTTTTTTTCAGAACAAATAGAGTTCAAATATTGCAGAGAAAACTACACTGTACATTAGGAATTTCCTGAATATAATTGATAAAAAAATTAACGCATTCAAAGCATTGGAATGAATCAACATGCAACATTTTCCTTAGGAATCTTACTACCACCTCCACCAGTGATTTTTTTAGTCGCTAATATTCACCAATTGGTTAATAGTTGAAATTCAAGAATAAAAAAATTGCTAATAGTTCAAACTACAATGTGACTTGAATCGCCACATTTGAAAAAAAATATTATTATCTAGCTTATTTATATCACCAAATAATTTATTTTATTACAAATTTTAACTCAAAAATTCACATAGGAATTGCATTTTTTCATCTCAAATCATTTAAATTCATACAAAATCTGCATTTTCACTTAGGTTACAGATCATACAACATAAAAATCATAAAAATTAATTGAATTTTTTTGAAAATTTTAAAAAGAATCCCCACTGGGACTCATACACCCCTTTGGGTGAATCAGTCTCAGTGATACAAAATTTAAAGCTCTATTTTTGTGCTCTTGTTTGCTGTGGATACCTTTCTGTTTCAATTTATAGAATTTATGTTATAGTCATTTCATTGTTCTTAGCTTATATTGCATTTGCATTTATCTTGCATTTAATAGCCCTTGCATGAGTATTTGGTGTCCTATTGCTAATATTGTAGTGAGACAAAGTTTGAGACTCATGTCATCCCATGATAGCACAATCATCGTGGATCTTGGGTTGTCTAGCTCTTTGACTCCTAGTATTGACACTAGTACATTAGGTATGGACTGTACCCTTAACAACTCTTTGCCTTCAAGTAGTGTGACACATGTTGAAACAATGGTTGCTAGTGTTCCGCAAAAAGAAAAATAATCAAATTCATGAAGATTTAACAAACCTATAGCATCAAGTGGAAAATGACAATATTTCAACTACCGCCATGCCTACTGTGACCAATGAAATAGTGAAGGTTAACTACACCCGATCCATATGAATTCAAGACATATTTAAACCACTAAGCATTAATCCCAATAAGATCATTCACTGTAAACAAAGACAAAGAAGCCATTAAAACTAACATTCTAAATCATGAAAGCTTGAAAAACCTCTAATTTAAGACAAAAACTTATCCTATTGGGGGAGTGGTGTCGCATTGATGTGGAATGGTGACCCTTTCCCAATCTCTTGGATAATGAGCATGTTTCAATCAGTTTTATTGAAGAAAACTAATGAAACCATTGATAGATATGTATGAAAACATGATTTAAAGCTTAATGAATATGATGCAAGTTGTTTTAACATGATTTATGCAAATTTGATTGATATGGGTGTATGCAACTCTACTCTAAATGTATGCAAGCTTAAAAAGATTAAAATCCTAATTAACAAATAAGTTAAATGTATGCATCTATGTTATCATGGAAGCCATTAATGAAAGCTTAAAGCTAATATGCAACTAAAAATGAACTAAAATATGTTAAATGTGAGTAAAGTATGAGTGTGAGTGTGAGTGAATTCGACAACATAAGTTCGCAATTGAAAGATGGATCCATTTGTCTCCAAATAATGTTTTATTTATAGGAAAGAAAATGAGAAATGAAGGGTTGAGATCAAAAAGATCAATCAATGGTCAAGGATGAAGGTAAGAAGAGGCATGGATCATGGATTCTCATCAATAGGTGAGAATGCAAGATGAGATTTAATCAAGGGTTCTCATTTGTTCCAAACAAACACACTTTTGATCTGCACACATAGGTCACAAGGTAACTTTCTCAATAAGTCACAAGTTTAGCTTGCCCAAGAAGCCAAGTGAGAATATCCCTTTTTTAAATGATTGGAGGAGAGAATATTCTTTGAAATATTCTCATGGGTGAGGAAAAAATAGTACTTTGCAATTTAAAACAAAGTTTTAATTGTGGAAAAAGGGGAAGAAATATTCCATGGGAATATTCCCCTTTTGGAGGAATGTACAAAGGAGGAATATTCCCTTGGAAGTGGGAGAATTACTAATTTGATAATTAAAACAAAGTTTCAATTATGAAAATTAGGGGAATTATATGATATTCATTAAATAATTGATTTAATGGAAGATTAAATAAAAAAGCAATGGATGAGATTGATTTGATCTATCAATGGTCATAAATGAAAGGAGGATGAAACATGAATCAAGGATTCTCATCAATGGATGAGAATCAAAGATCCCATGGATCAAGAAAAGATCAGGGGCTCACAATCATGCAAACAAACACACTTTGCAACAACTTCAAAAAGTTGTTTCAAAGTTTGTTTGGAGTAATCATTACCCAATTTTAGAGGAAAATAGGAGAATATTCCTTTGGAATATTCTCTATGCAAGTGGATGAGAGGGAAATTATCAATTTAGTTAATTAAAACTAAATTTGAATGTGCAAGATGAGGAATGTGAGGATATTCGTTAAATTGTTGATTTATTTAATGAAAAGGAGATGCAAATATGGTCTTTAATTAAATAGATTAGGTTATTTAATTAAGTAAGAGGACTTAGGGTTAAAAATAATTTGCATTATTTAATTAAATTGGATAAAATGTCAGTTTGAGAGGGGGTGAATTAACCCAATTAGGTCAATTAGATTAATAGGTGAAAATGAGATATTTAATTAAATAATTAGGCTTATTTAATTAAACAAGCGAAAAGAGGATGGGTTTGAGGACAAAATGATGTTAGTTAGCCAATGTGATCCATTGAGACATTTTTAAGTGTCTACACCTACCATAGATAACATTCATTGCATGCTTGAAACTGAACATGGACTTCATCTTGTGAAAAACATAGTTCAAATCTTTGGAAAACACTTTCCCTCAAACACTAGTTGTCCTTTACCTACCAATAATGTCACAAGCCAAGGAGGAATTCAAATTCCTCCTCCCACAACAATTTCCTCTATTCCTACCTATACCAACCCTCGAGTTACAACAACAATGGAACCAACTAGTAATGTGATTCCTTCCTTAGGTATTTCTACTAGCATCCCTAGTACCTTTGTGGCATCACACATCATATCTCATACAACTTTACCACCTATAAGAATTCCACTCAGTTTTACTTTGAACACACACACATCTTCACCTTTTTCACCCCCCTCTCATAAATCAACTCTTCCACACTATTTCATCCCTTCGAAGACAAATTTCCACCATCAACCAAAATCAAAATGGACCACCTACATATTATGTCAAAAGTAGCCCATTGTCCTTGGAGATATTGCGAGCACCGATGCCATAAGGTGTAGAGGTGCCTAGATTAAAGAAATGTGGAGGAAAAATAGATCCTTCTAACCATGTTAATGCTTATACCGCCTTATGTAGTGACTTTTTCCTTAATGATAAACTCTTGGGTAAGCTTTTCCCTAATTCCTTGAAGGATACCGCCTTAGAATGGTTTTCTTCTTTGTTGTACAACTCAATTCATTTGTTCAGTGAACTTTTTGAGGCATTTTTCAACTATTTCCAAGTGCATATGACTCCTAAGATGACCTTGGAAGATTTGATGGGATGTAAGCAAAACGAAGAGGAAAAGATTACTGACTTTATCTCATGCTACAAATCACTTTATTCCCAATTCAAGGTCCCTGACCCTCACCTTCAAAAGATGTTCATAAAAAATTTCAAAGTAAGATACATGATAAGCTTAACATGAGGAAATTCTCATCATTCATGCATTTTTGTACTGCCCTCCATGATTATCAAAATTTGGTTAGTAGTCAAGATACAAAATCCACTTCTAGCTGTACTAAGAAGTCTAAGCCCACAAATCAAAACAATTATCAAACTTTTAGAAAAAAGAATAAAGGTTTCCTTCAATTCAACTCCCCTCAACAAACAACTCAGAATGCTGATAACCAAGTAGTTGTTAAAGCCACGATACCCTTTAGCTATGGGGATCTGAAAAAGGAAATTCACTCCCTTACCCGATAACCTCCACCACATAATGTCACAACTCTTAGAATGGAAGATGATTACCTTGCTTGGGCCCATTAAAACACCTGATCCTAATAAACCATTGTCCGCAAGCTATAGACGAAGTTCTTACTCCCATTATCACTGAAAAAATGGACATGATATGAAACATTGCAAGCGTCTTAAACATCTTGTGGAAGACTTCATCGATTATCGTCGTCTTTCCATTGGAGGTGTTAATGATCAAGGAAATAATTTTGATACCCCTCCTGACCAAAACTTGCAATTCTTTACTAACACTATGCCTAATCATAACATTTTATTTTTCGAAGCTAGTGAAACTACAAAGAATGATGTGATGAATGTTGATATAGATGATGATAACAATGATACTATTCAACATGATCCTCTAGATAATGATCCTATGGATGATGTGGTAGGAGTGATAGATGTCATTCCTCATAAGGGTTGAACTAAAAATCCTCTTGAGATTGCTTTCTCCTCTAAGGATATACTTAAGTATCTATCTGATGGTCCTCTTTACATAGCTGGTCATATCTATGATAAGCCCACTAATGGGATATTAATAGATCCCATTTGTGGAGAGAATGTGATCACTAAAAAATCCTTACTTCTACATGAACTCTTTCAAGATATAGATAAACCAAAAGCATGGATCAAGGCACATAATGGTTTTTCTTGCCCTACTATGGGATCGATCACCCTTCCTTTACAAATGGGACAAAAAACATTATATATCTCATTCTCCATCATTGCGCAGTCGAACCAATTTTGTGTGAAGTTAGGCTATCCATGGCTTTGCTCCATGAATGGAGTCCCTTCAATTGTACATAAATTTTTAAAGTCTCCCTTTGAAAATGAAATTTTCACCATCCAACATTGTGGCTTTAACCCATTGTCCTCCCATGGAAACTTTTCCTTAGATTTCTTTTGGCCTGAGTCCATAGAACCTATCAAACAGTGAGAATACTTATTTTTCAAATCCTATCAAAAGTTCAAGGCAAAGAAAATAGCAGAATTATCCCTCCAAAACATGCCTTGAAATGGTATGTGCAGGATCATCATGGAAAAAATAGGCCCTTAAGTGGCAAAAAATTTAGAAAAATTAGAGTTAGACAACTTGATGTAAAAAATTGAATAAGCTATCTATATTATTTCAAAAATATGTAAGAATACAATCTGTAGCAATTTGAATGTAGTTTCTAAAGTACTAGGTTTATTTAAAATAAAAATAAAAATAAATCTATTTGGTGAAAATTTGAAATTTCAATGCAGAAGACTTAAATTTTAGGGAAAAAATAAGTAGGTGTCTGCTTGACCACCCTAACCACAATAAAATGATTTTTTTACAATATTTTAGATATAAGTAGAGGACTCATGTCCCGATGTGATGCATATTTTTTTATAATTTTTTTTCAAGTAAATAATTAATTATGAATTTTTTAATACAACTTTTAAAAAATATAAAAACTTGTATGTCTGAACACCTTAACTTGGTCAAAACTTCATGAAATTCATGTTTTTTTAATCCTATAGTATGTGAAGCATAGAATGTGACACATGTTTTGGATTCAAAAAATGTGATACCGTTTGAAAGCTATAGATGTTTTGCAATCAACCTATAAATCAAGAATTTAGTCATAATTCAAATAAAACATGAATAATAATAAATTATTAAATTCAAAGTAAAGCATAATTTATATTAGTGGAAAGCTGAGAATATCCTTTAAAACACTTTTCATTTCATCAATTTTGGGTGACAAAAGAGTCGTCAGCCACATACCCATCATATCGCCACTTTTTGGCCCATCATGATCCTAGACATACCCTCAACCTACAACTGAGCCTACCATCCTTGATAAAACATGATTGAACATAAAGAAATTCCAAATAACCAAGACCAACCTAAGACTTAACCTTCACCTACTTCCTACAAGAGACCAAGAGACAACGAAAATAATCTCATCACACCTCCTAGAGTAAAAACAAGTTTAAAAAGTTGAAGAGAAAGTGGTTGAACAACCTCATGTGGTTCCTTTCGTTCCTCCCCTTGGGGAAGAAAAAAAACTATGGTTGATCAACTTGCTCCTACACAAATGCAACTTCAAAATAGAACTAAAAGAAAAAAAAAGTGCTAGAGAGTGTAGGCATAGATGTCATGCCCTTGCTCGAAAGTTACATGAAGAAGTAAACCAAAAAATCAAGATTAAAACTTGACTAGAGCAATGCAAGATGACTCTACCCCTGCCCCAAAACAAAAAGATCTTATAACACAACCACAACAAGAGTTGAATCATTATTTAGACATTATCATTCAACCTCCCATTGTGATTAATTTAGATGATGATGAGGAGATTACTAAAATTGATGAGGAAATGCATAATGCATTGAATACATTGGTTTCCTCTTCCATGAGCTTTAATGATAATTCTCCTAGAAAGAGTGTTGAACTTGGTAATGACCCTAGTTCAGTACTTGTTATTGTCCCTTTGGCTAGTTGTCTACCTTCGATATACAATGAACATAATTGAGATGCGAATGATGTAATTTAGGTTGACTTCCATGTGCCTTACTAGTAATCAAACCTTGAAATGAAATGAAATAGGAAGGGAGAATGAACAAAAAATGATATTGCAACTCACCAAACCCTAGCAATAAGAGCTTGCAAAAATGTATGAGATGGCTCCAATGGATGTTGACCTTGAATCTTGCTTGAATAGGATAGATCTTGGATGAAATGCTAGCTTGAATCATAAAACCCTACATTTCAATTGTTAGCTTACAAACAAACATGATGCATGAAGACTTTGACATGATGCTTGATGCTTGAATAATGCTCTAAAATCTTGATTTAATCTACCCTAAAATGCTTTCAATGCTCTTTGATGCTATTGTAAACACTTGAATGGTCTTTTGAACTCAAACTTTCTATATGCATGAATACTTGAATTCTTGGGGGTGAAAATGAGTGAAAGAAACCTATATTTATACTTAATTATACAAAAATTCATGAAATTACAACACTACAACTTGACATCAGATCAAGGAGGATAAAATATTGCTAAGAATTTGAATTAATTTTAATTTTGTGGGACACATGACTCATATTCCCAAGGTGGAATGTGAGTCCCATTAAGCATAATTTATGGGACCAATTTCAAAAATGCTTAGAAACGTGTAAAATCAAGATAGGGACCCAAAACCCTAGGTGGGACCCATACACCCAAGGTGGCATATGAGTCCCAAACCACCAAATCTAGGCCACACAACCTAAAAACACTTGGATTATGATTGGATGTTGATTTGTATCAAGATTATGCTTAAAAAGATGCATTAAATGAGGCTTGTGGATGCAAAATAAAGCCAATTAAAGCATAAAGAAGCCCACTTATTAATGACAACCCAAGAAAAGTGTGATAGTGTGTTACAACACTTTAGAACACCTTAAAATAAGGTTTGATTAGGTTTATCTAGTTTACAAGGGCCTAAGACCTAATGTGAGTGTGTTAAACGCATTACAACACTAAGTCAAGGCCACATTAAGCTCAATTTTATAAGGAGGGCCCAAACAACTTTGAAAATGTCATTGACGATATTTTTCGACACTAAGAAAATATCGTGCATGCTTAGGAAATATTCTATCACTAACACATACTTTCTTGTCCACTATTGGCTCATGCCATTAGGACCTCATAGAGTATATTCTTGTTCTTTAACATTGAAAGGTATGACATCATGTTTAACATTATGTAGGGAGACTTCATTTGAATAGTTCCAATGCAAGTTTCAATAAAAGATGCATTTAAGTTTCATGTAAACCTCTAATAAGCATCCATGACTCAGAAGTAAATACATATAGGTTTATTTGTAACATAGTATTTTAAGTCATTGTTCAACTATTAAAAGAAAAACATTCCATGGTAAGAAATGGAAGACATACCACATAGAACCAACACTTCAGTGATGTTAAACATGTGGTTAATGACCTACAATCACTTTATTATATCTTGCAACCTCTTTCCTCGAGCTTCATGCATCATATCATTACTATTTCACCTGTTCTTCTATGTGTCTATCTTCTTCAATGTGGTTGAAGATGAAACAAAAATGTGTTGCTTCCACAAATAGAGCATAGGAACCTCTTCAATGTAGAAAACAAAAACCCTAAAGTTATTATGCAACATGGGTGGAGGCCTTTCTCTTTGGTTAGTGGTGTGAGAGAATATTAAAGACTCATTTTTTAGTTTGTCCATGTAGTGTAGAAAATGAGTAACCCTTTTTCACACTTAATTTGGGAATAAGTGATATTAAATTAACCTAATAATGCCTTGATTTGGTATTCTAATGTGTTGTACACATTCACATTGAATCTAAGACCTCATTTAATAAAATGTACTTAAATTGTACCTTATTTGGAGTGTTGTAAGTGTTGTATTACACTTTCAAACTTATCTAGGGTTTCATTAATTAATTATGGTTAATTAAGTGTAATTGTCCCCTTTAATCCAAATTTAAGCCTTATTAATTACACCTTCTTAAGGATCTATCCCGACACCCAATAATGATATTGCATAACATTTAATTTGGAAAATTTGAGGTCCTAGAAAATGGTGCTAGGACCCGTTTGCCTTTAGTGGCGAATGGGTCCTCTCCACATACAACAACCCTTTCTTTGCATTTTTGAGGTGGGTTTTTGATGTTATTTCATCCCCCCGAAGCATGGTCCTAGAAATTTGTGCTAGGACCCATTCAGCTTTAGTGGCAAATGGGTCCTCCTCACATAGGGCACCCCTTTTTGAATTTAATTTTGGTGGTATTATAATGATTTTCAATCCTAGATCTGATGTCATCTTGAATTATTTGAATTTTGAGGTTAATTCTCAAATTATACATATAAATACAAGATTATTTTACATAATTTCAACTAGAAGGAGATTTCAAGCAAGCTAAGAGACAAAGAATTTTCATGAGATCAAGCATTCCTAGTCAAGAATCAAGCAAGAGTGAAGTTTGGACCAACATTACAAGTCTTAAAGCTCATTTTTTGTCAAAGATCAAGGATTAGTGAAGGTTGATGATAGATTCCTGTGGAGAATCATGAGGGATTCTAGGTGTTGGGAAATGCACAAGACACACAACCAAGTCTAAGGAATTGTTTCCTAAGTGATTCCATCTTCTATGATCATCCTACTTGTAGACTAGAGAGAGGTATATTAATATTTGTGATCTATTAAGAGTATTTTGGATCTTCTATAGTAGGTCACTTGCATTGTTCATGTTGCAATTTAGGGTTCTATTCTAACACAATTGAGTTTCCTTTACATTCTTAGGGATCTTAATCTTAGACACACTTAAGGTTAGGATTGCACACACATTACATGTTTCATATTTTCATTCATCATCAAAGGTTTAATTACCAACAAGGGGTTTGACTAAGGAAAACCCCTATCCCCCGACAAGCTTCAAAATTTGTCTTGTAGATTATTAGCAGACCCAAATCTGAAAATAGGAATTTCAAAGTGTGAGGAAGGAGTGCAATCCTGGAAGTTGAAGATCAAATTCATATTTTTTCAGGAGGATCTAACAAGACCCATTCACCTTTAGTGGTGAATGAGTCCCTATTAGGGTTTGAGGGGCAACAATTCCTACATTGTACGAGCTTCAATTCTAGATTCATAGCTCTCTGAACATGCCTACCAGGACCCATTCGCCTTTGGTGGTGAATGAGTCCCTATTAGCACTACAAAAAAGAAAGATTTGATCAACTGCACAACATCATCTACTCCCTGTTTTGCTAGAAAAGTTACAATTTATTTATGTTTTGTATTAGATTCATGCATTTCATGTGTTAGACCTAGAATTAAGGTTTATTTGTTAGCTCAATTTCTTCTCCCCAGATTGTGATTTAGCTCACCACCTTGTCCTTGCATAAAGGAAATATTGCAAGATCCCTAAATCTTAACTTGATTCACCTCTTGGGTTGATAATTATTTCAAGGTTCCTGGAACTCATCTTTTGAATGAAACTATAACATAGAAAAAGGGGGATAAATATCATAGCCTCTTTTTTTCTATGTTTCAGTCCAAAACTCTATAGTGCCTAAAACTTTAAAATTTTATCCTTTTTTTACTATCTCAAGCCCTTAAGGAACTAAGATGAAAAAACTTGTCAATAATAATATCTTTTTAAATTAGCATTGACTAGATATAAAATATGAAGCATGATAATTTTAAACAATATTTCATGGAGTGTGAGCCAAAATACAAGTACAACCATAACCAAAATGATGAGACAACTCAAAATGATCATCCACATGAATTTGTAACCATACATTTTTATTTTGTGCATGCGTGTTTGTATGTAAGAGTTCTCAAATTCATGGTGGTCATGAAATTCCTCTAGATCTCCTTCCCTCTTTTTGGTGATTATCTCCCTCCTCATTCGGGAGGGGAAAACCATCTCCCACATTCACCCCATTAAACCAATAAGTTACTTAGTTTGATAATTGTATCATCAAAACATAATAAAAAGCATTCATTAACATCTCATGATAATCAACTTCACATATAAATCTTGTAAAAAAATGTCTAACTGATATTTTCCTTAACATAATAAAGTAGAATCATTATTATATAAATGTCCTTAGAAAATGTTTTATCACAATTTAAAATATATATCAAAATATAGCTTGATCCAAAGGGGTCAAAAATGGGATGTGACAAGTTCACATTATCTTCAAATTCTTAATAGTTTAGTTGCTATAAAAGTCAAAAGGTGATACTTTAGTTTAAAATGGTGTTTTCATTGTCCTAGTTTGGTCAAAAATTGCGACATGCCATTATGGGATTTTTTTTTGTAGAATTAATTATTGTTCCTAAGGATATGAACCCACTTCTAGATTTGAACCCTTTATGTCAAAGCAATCTACATAAAAATCTATGTTCAAAACATATTTACCCTCATTTCTAGAATAAACTACTCAAAAGTGGTCATGTTAATTAATATCATTCAAGCGATTGGTAGGAAAAAATATTCCCCTTTTATCAAACACTTATTATTGATTCAAGAATTCAATACAAATACAGGTAAATATACAATGATGCCTAAGATGTTTGTTAGTGTTAGTGATGAAATTGTAATGCCCTAGTGAATGCTCCTTGAGTGGTAATGAAAGTTGGAATGAGAATTTGTGGATGAATAAAAGTGAAATAATGTTTGTTGTTTTATACAATACCTTAATACAAAAGTTAATAAATTATGTATTTAAATTCACAAATAACAATTAATTTGATGGAATCACTTTAAATTCATATAAAAATTCAAATATGATTTCCATACTTAAAAAATTAACATAAATAAATTCAATAATCATACATTTAACTTTTAATAATAAACAAATTAAACAACAAAAATAATGTATACTAATAAAAAATTAAACTAAAGTCAAATTAATTAATAACATTTATAGTCAAATGTTCTAATGGTGATGATTTTGTAGTATAATTAGGTGCCTCAGGAATATGAGATAGTCTTATATTACTATAAACTATCTATACACCAAAAAATAGATCGACGTAGACTATAAAAAGATCCATTTCCATTTCTATTTTTACTCACACGTGTTGGTGTGAGCCCAAGATTATCAACTGCAGCAAATCACCTTCACAAGAAAGTGAGAGAGACACGAGGCCATTTCACCAAATAAGGAGTGAATAAAAGAGATAAATAATTTACATATTGTACACACTTTTAAAGCCATGAAAAAAGAGTCAGGTGGGAAAACTACCCACACGGGAAAAAACCACCCAGGAGAAACTAAATGCAAAACAATAAACTAATATGCCTAAGTAAACTTAAGCAGGTAAATGGTAAAAACTATTTACTCACAAAGAAGACATGTCAACAACTTTCCTGTGTAGATGTGTTTTGGCAGCAATTAGTTATATGAAAGTAAATATTGAGAAGCCATTCAAATCCCTGTTAAATAAGCAATCTTACTACCTATCCCACATCATGTTTTTTCATGATTTTTATCTTTAGAGTACATCCCAGAATATCATTTTAATACACGTATCATAACTGCACAATTTTTCGCTTCTATCCTAACAACTCGTTTAACCTTTCGACCATTTGAATGAGAAAGCATTGTCTTGAAAGGTCACTACTATTGAAAGGTAGGTATCCTTCAGGTCTCATTCCATCAATATAATTGAGCCAATAATAGAAATGCACATTTACGAGTGTGGTGCAGTCATATTCTTTCATTTAAACGTAAGTTCCTACAAATTGTAGGACGTCTGCCCATAATTTGGTCGTTTCATCAAGCAGCCACTTGTTACTCTGGATTTAGTCTCCTAGCGACACATGTGAGCCGATACTGTTCCTTAATCATATTTGCATTCGCAAATGTGATGACGGAGTTCTGCGACGCGATAAAGGCAGCTTCTATATAAATAACCGTATGCAGGGACTCGAACACGCGTATCTACTTCGTTGGGAAAGCTTGTGCATTTGTTGCGCTGAATCTGGATAATTGTTTACCAGAATTAAACGGGCGATTGAGCACCTAGAATGTCTTCCATCAGCTTTAATGCTTATCTGTTGGCCTGTTAATTGAAAGGAATGGAAACACAAAAGGATGTGAGAATGTTTTCGAGTTTCCTGAGCCTGCCCTCAGCCCAAAGTAGCTCATTGTCGGAGGAAACTTTTGTGGCGAAGCGGGAGGCGGCGAACTCCGCTTTTCTTCTGGAAAGCAGACTCGGGTCGCCGGTTCGGTTTAGTCCGCTCTCTCCAAACCCAAGGTCGCCGTGGAATAACAGGTCTCCATCGCCAGGGGCGCTGTCTCCATGGAACTCGCCGGTTGTAACCCCTTTGCAGGTCGAGAGGTCATTAGGATGCATTGCCACCATGGTCAGAGAATTCGGCCATGTTTACGCCCTCGCGATTTCCTCTGCCGACGGTCTTCTCTACACCGGCTCCGAGAGCCAAAACATCCGCGTGTGGAAGCAACCGAGTTTCTGTGAGAGCGGTTGCTTGAGATCGGGAGGCGGGTCCGTAAAAGCTATTGTCAACGTTGGTGACAAAAATTTTAGTGCCCACAACGATTACAAAATTCGTATATGGAGAAAGGGCAAAAGAATGGGGACGCTACCGACTGTAAAGGATCAGCTTCAGAACTCTGTTAATCCCAGAAATTTCGTTCATGTCCGTCGCCACCATAAAGCTCTGTGGATCAACCACGTTGACGTAATTTCTTCCCTGGCTGTGCACGAGGAACAAGGTTTATTGTATTCCAGTTCGTGGGATAAGACTGTCAAAGTGTGGAGGATGTCTGATTGGAAGTGTGTTGAGTCAATTCATGCTCACCACGACGCCGTCAATTCCGTGGCCGTCGAACCCGGTGGATTACTCTTCACTCTATCTTCAGCACTCTGCGGTAAACGGGGTCGCCGTGAGTTCCGTCGGAGGGATTCTGTATGCCGGTTCGGCTGACGGGATTATCAATTACTGTGAAAAAGAGAAGACTTCAAACTTTATGCAGCGTGCGGGATTCCTTGGAGGCCACAAGTTTGCCGTTCTTTGCCTTGCAACAGTTTCGAATCTTGTACTGAGTGGGTCGGCGGATAAGACAATACGGGTATGGAGAAGGGATGCGGGTACGTTGCATACCAGCTTGATAGTGTTGCAGGGCCATGGTGGACCCGTTAAATCCATCGCGGCTACTATGGATGCTTTCGACAAGTTTGCTTGTGTTTACAGCGAGAGTCTGGACCGATCGGTGAAAGTGTGGTGGATTCATAGTGGCACTGCGGGTCCTGCAACAAATCTGGTGCTATCAGCCAGCTGGGTTCAACAAAAGTTGGGTTACTAGAAGCCTCTCATAATTGAAGAGTTCGTTAGCAATTGTTATAAAAAGAGCTCCTGATAATCATGGCATGAAAATGAAAAAGGTGAACAACATTTTGTCGAGTTCCAATCCTGCCAATGAATGCCAGGTTAAATGGATGGTGTTTTATGACGGAGGTGGACGTCTAAAAGGCACACCGAGGCACCGATAAAAAAACAAACAAATAGAGTTGTTTGTTGATATGCTACCAGACAGTGAAAACGCCATCAAGGTATAAATATCGTAGACGGAGAGTTCTGGATAGTGAGAGAGGAAGTTTGGGCCTCCGGTAATTCTGGTGGAATGAACTTTATGGCGAGCACCTTCATTACATACATTGTGCATCATCAAAATGTTTTGGAATATACTGCGTTCTTTCCATAGAAAAGATTATATACATGTTACAAAATAATAATACACAACATTCTTGTTATAAAAACTCTGTGATAATGCTTTTGAGTCTTCAAATACCTTTGATTGACTCAGAAGCCCGTTAGCCACCTGTTTGTGCAGGAAAATGTGTAATATTTTGAGACGTCAACTAGAGAAACATAACTCTCTGACATATAGCTCAATCGAATTCTATTTTCTTTAAAGTTTGGTTTGGTTATTCAGGATGAAAATAATCAATATTATTTCGTTTTAAACAAACTGCTGTTGTTATCATTTACTATGTACGTGGCATACCTTATATCCTTTTGAACTTTTCTTAGCACTAGCTTTAGTGCGCACACCTTCGATCCACTATAAACTTGGCATGGGAAACATATGAAGGAATCGTTCTCTAATTATATTTTATGCTGAAGGTGTATCCAATTTGGAAGAGACCAACCTAACTTTTAAAATTAATGGTCCACCTCTCTCCACACGACCTGGCCAACGATTGAAATGATCTTGTCCATCGGAATTTGATGATGTCCCATTTTTTTCTTACATTGGAAACCATAGAAAAAGAAATGAAGACTCTGGTTGGTGGGCGGTCAGAGTATGCAGGTACATGGGGCATCGAATGCCCCATGCTGTTTTGAGGGCTGACTAACCAGTTCCTGAGGGCAGGGTGAAAGAGTCGAAGGCACACAACAAGCAACATCACCAATCACCATTAATGAAAGAAACGTTTGAAGAAATGGTAACAATGGATGTACCTAGACCATCTACCGACTAAGAGAATGGAGAAGGTCGCAACTTCCCATTGGTCAATGCAAGATCTTCACAGGACTCTCCTTCAGGAAGAATGATAGGAGGCAGAATGATATACATCTTGTAAAAAATATCTAACTGATATTTGCCTTAACACAATAAAAGTAGAATCATTGTAATATAAATGTCCTTAAAAAAAAAAATTGACATCATAATTTAAAATATATATCAAAATATAGCTTAATCTAAAGGGGTTAAAAATGGGATGTGACAAGTTTACATTATCTTCGAATTCTTAATAGTTTAGTTGCTATAAAATCCAAAAAGTGATGCTTTAGTTTAAAATGTTGATTTCATTGTCCTAGTTTGGTCAAAAATTGGGACATGTTATTATGGGATTTTTTTTTGTAGAATTAATTATTGTTCCTAGGGATATGAACCCACTTCTAGATTTGAACCCTTTATGTCAAAGGGATCTACATAAAAATCTATGTTTAGAGCATATTTATCCTCATTTCTAAAATAAACTACTCAAAAGTAGTAATGCTAATTAATATCATTTAAGAGTTTGGTAGGCAAGAAATATTCTCCTTTTATCACTCTTATTATTGATTCAAAAATTCAATACAAATGATCTAATACAAGTAAATATGCAATGATGCCTAAGATGGTGGTTAGTGTTAGTGATGAAATTATAATGCCCTAGTGAATGCTCCTTGAGTGATAATGGAAATTGGAATGAGAATTTGTGGATGGATAAAAGTGAAATAGTGTTTGTTGTTTTATACAATACCTTAATACAAAATTTAATAGATTATGTATTCAAATTCACAAATAACTATTAATTTGATGGAATCATTTTAAATCCATATAAAATTCTAATATTATTCCCATAGTTAAAAAATTCACATAAATAAATTCAATACTCATAAATTTAACTTTTAATATAATAAACAAATTAAACAAAAAAAGTAATGTATATTAATAAAAAATTAAACTAAAGTTAAATTAATTAACATTTACACTCAAATGTTCTAATGGTGGAGAATTTGTAGTATAATTAGGTGCCTCCTGCATGGAATACATGATAGTCTCATATTATTATAAACTATCTATAGACCAAAAAATAGATCGTCATGGACTATAAAAAGATCCATTTCCATTTCTATTCTACTTATATACCCCAACATTTGCATTGAGAGTAGAAACAAGTTCTATAGATCGTCGTGGACTATAAAAAGATCCATTTCCATCTTTATTCTACTTATATATCGCAACATTTGCATTGACAGTAAAAACAAGAAGTTATATAGATCGTCGTGGACTATAAAAAGATCCATTTCCATTTCTATTCTACTTATATATCCCAACATTTACATTGAGAATAGAAACAAGAAGTTATTCAAGTGAATCCACAAGGAAGGAGATCACCATTACAACTATCAAGAGGGTTAGAGAAGTGATGTTATCGAAACCCACCATTGCAAATCACGTGCAAAGAAGACATGTCGATAGCTTTTCTGTGTAGACGTGTTTGGCAGCAATTAGTTATATGAAAGTCAATATTGAGAAGCCATTCAAATCCCTGTTAAATAAGCAATCTTACTACCTATCCCACATCGTATTTTTTCATGATTTTTATCTTTTAGAGATATACATCCGAGAATATCGTTTTAATAAACGTAACATAAGTGCACAATTTATCGCTTCTATCCTAACATCTCGTTTAACCTTTTGACCTTTCGAATTAGAAAACATTGTTTTGAAAGGTCAATACTCTTGAAAGGTATGTATGCTTCAGGGCTCACTCCATCAATATAATTGAGCCAATAATAGAAATGCACATTTACGGGTTGTCGTGCAGTCATATTCATTCATTTACACGTAAGGTCCTACAAATTTTAGGACGCCTGCCTATAATTTGTGTGATTCATCAAGCAGCCACTTGTTACTCTGAATTTAGTCTCCCAGCGACACATGTGAGCCGATACCGTTCGTAATCATATTTGCATTCGCAAATGTGACGACGGAGTTCCGCGACGCGATAAAGGCGGCTTATATATACAAATAGCCGTATGTAGGCACTCGAACACGCGTATCTAATTGGTTGGGAAAGCTTGTGCAGTTGTTGCGCTGAATTTGGACAATTGTTTAACCGAATGAAACGGGCGATTGAGCACCTGGAATGTCTTCCATCAGCTATAATGCTTATCTGGTGGCCTGTTAATTGAAAGGAATGGAAACACAAAAGGCTAGGAGAATGTTTTCGAGTTTCCTGAGCCTGCCCTCCGCCCAAAGCAGCTCATCGTCGGAGGAACCTTTTGTGGCGAAGCGGTAGGCGGCGAACTCCGCTTTTCTTCTGGAAAGCAGACTCGGGTCGCCGGTTCGGTTTAGTCCTCTCTCTCCAAACCCAATGTCGCCGTGGAACAACAGGTCTCCGTCGCCAGGGGCGCTGTCTCCATGGAAGTCACCGGTTGTAACCCCTTTGCAGGACGAGAGGTCATTTGGATGCATTGCCAGCATGGTCAGAGAAGTCGGCCATGTTTACGCCCTCGCGATTTCCTCCGCCGAAGGTCTGCTCTACACCGGCTCCGAGAGCCAAAACATCCGCGTGTGGAATCAACCGAGTTTCTGCGAGAGCGGTTGCTTGAGATCGGGAGGCGGGTCCGTAAAAGCTATTGTGAACGTCGGTGACAGAATTTTCAGTGCCCACAGCGACCACAAGATTCGTATATGGAGAAAGGGCAAAAGAATGGGGGCGCTACCGACTGTAAAGGATCAGCTTCAGAACTCTGTTAATCCCAGAAATTTTGTTCATGTACGTCGGCACCATAAAGCTCTGTGGATCAAACACGTTGACGTAATTTCTTCCCTGGCTGTGGACGAGGAACAAGGTTTATTGTATTCCGGTTCATGGGATAAGACTGTCAAAGTGTGGAGGATGTCTGATTGGAAGTGTGTTGAGTCGATTTATGCTCACCACGACGCCGTCAATTCCGTGGCCGTCGGACCCGGCGGATTACTCTTCACGGGTTCCGCAGACTGTACGGTTAAAGTATGGAGGAGGTTTAAAGCCAGGCATGTTCTCACCCAGACTCTCTATCTTCAGCACTCTGTGGTAAACGGGGTCGCCGTGAGTCCCGACGGAGGGATTCTGTATGCCGGTTCGGCTGACGGAATTGTCAATTACTGGGAAAAAGAGAAGACTTCAAACTTTATGCAGCATGCGGGATTCCTTGGAGGCCACAAGCTTGCCGTTCTGTGCCTTGCAACAGTTTCGAATCTTGTACTGAGTGGGTCGGCGGATAAGACAATACGGGTGTGGAGAAGGGATGCGGGTACGTTGCATACCAGCGTGATAGTGCTGCAGGGCCATGGTGGACCCGTTAAATCCATCGCGGCTACTATCGATGCTTTCAACAATTTTCCTTTTGTTTACAGCGGGAGTCTGGACCGCTCGGTGAGAGTGTGGCAGATTCATAGTGACTCTGCGGGTCCTGCGACAAATCCGGTGCTATCGGACAGCCGGGTCCAACAAAAGTTGGGTTGCTAGAAGTCTCTCATAATTGAAGGGTTCGTTAGCAATTGTTATAAAAAGAGCTCCTGATAATCATGGCATGAAAATGAAAAAGGTGAACAATATTTTGTCGAGTTCCAATCCTGCCAATGAATGCCAGGTTGAATGGATGGTGTTTTATGACGGAGGTGGAAGTCTAAAAGGCACACCGAGGCACCGATAACAAAGCAGACAAATAAAATTATTTGTTGATATGCTACCAGACAGTGAAAACGCCATCAATGTATAAATATCGGAGACGGAGAGTTCTGGATAGTGACAGAGGAAGGTTGGGCCTCGGGTAATTCTGGTGGAATGAACTTTATGGCGAGCACCTTCATTACACACATTGTGCGTCATCAAAATGTTTTGGAATATACTGCGTTGTTTCCATAGAAAAGTTTATATACATGTTACAAAATAATAGTACACAGTATTCTTGTTATAAAACTGTGATAATGCTTTTGAGTCTTCAAATACCTTTGATTGACTCAGAAGCCCGTTAGCCACCTGTTTGTGCAGGAAAATGTGTAATATTTTGAGACTGTCAACCAGAGAAACATAACT
Source organism: Sequoia sempervirens (assembly GCA_007258455.2). Lineage (NCBI taxonomy): Eukaryota > Viridiplantae > Streptophyta > Pinopsida > Cupressales > Cupressaceae > Sequoia > Sequoia sempervirens. The sequence goes on along the minus strand of VDFB02256132.1, from coordinate 89,788,938 downwards.
CGCTGGCATATAACTCAATCAAATTCTATTTTCTATAAAGTTTGGTTTGGTTATTCAGGATGAACATAATTCATATTATTTGGTTCTCATTTAATATGTACGTGGCATACCTTGTATCCTTTTGAACTTTTCTTAGTGCCACCTTTAGTGCGCACACCTTTGATCCACTATAAAGTTAACGTGGGAAACATATAATGAAATCATTCAGTAGTTATATTTTTTTATTCTTGCCTCTGTTCTTGCACCTTTCCAAAATATTTAGGTAGTCCACTATCATATTGTAATCCACTATGCACTTTGTATGGAGACGAAATTTTGTGCTTTTTCAACTTATATTTCATGGGCCACCACATCCATAGCAACAAAATTCTTACATCCACCTTCATGGCCATTGTGGCCTTCATATCACCAAACTAAAATTCTTGAATGAGTTTGAATGAATTAAAAACTAGAAAGTCCTTTTTCTCTTCTCTCCTCCCCCTTCTTTCTTTCTTTCTTTCTTTTTCTTTTTTTTATAGGGGCAGTTCAAGGATTTTGAGATAACATGAATATTTTTATTATAATAATATAGTTTTCTATAAAATATTTAATAAAATAAATTTGAAAACAAGATATATAACAAAATTTAATTTAAAATTGTGAGTCTGATCATAATTTAATTATTAAATGAAATATTTAAAGTTACAAAAACTACTTTCTGCACTAATCAATGAGGAGAGGTGGGTGCAAATTTATTTAATCTTTGTCATTACAAAAAGTATATATAATAAAATATACCATAGCACAAAGTTGACATGGAGAAAATTCTTTCAAAAGAAAAACTCCTCTCCAAAAGCAAGACCAGTTTTATTATTTAGTAACAATGATTACAATACAATGTCTGAACTATGCCTCTAGTGATTATCACCAACATACAAATATAAAATAATTCTAATATCATAAGAATGATTGCAAATCAACCATTCTAAATCCATTCCCCAGCATCAATAAATAGATGAAAAAAAAACTAGAAACTGTAATTTGTCTTACATAATCATGGCCCAATTCATGAGCTCAAAATAGAACAAATTATAATCCCTCATTCTTGGTCTTAGTATTTTTAAAATATTTAGAATATTCCCTATAATTTATTAAATTGCCATAGCCTGTTATGGTTGACTACCTCACTTGGCCACCAATTTTTTTTCTCACTAAATTCAAAGATGATCTATGACATACATCATAACACTATCATACTATTCATCAAGATTCCAATATAACCCGAGTATTATCGTGCTCTCACTTGTATATTCAAGCATGGCTTCACCTCTAGGAACTTGAGTTAAACTTTGTTTCAACTATGGTATTCTACTAAATGTAGGATAATGTCTAAATTTAAGAGAGGATATTCTTACAAATGCATATTTAGGTTGTCCACTTTTAAGTGACTTAGATCTAGAGCTACCACTATTAGAGTCTATGTACCAACAAGCACCTCCTAGGCTCAAACTATATCTATCCTCCAAAAACTTTGGTAGAGGAGCATTATGATGCAGGAAAGGATACCACATGCAATAAAGGGATCTCATGTAGATCATTCACAACATTATAAGGAAAAACACACTATATAGCCTAGCAAGCATAACAAGAGTCCATAAAATTATGTGAAAAATATAGATAAGGTTGGTGTGGAGTGATTTCATCTTGATGCACCACATTAGATGTAGTATTAGAATACAATGAACTTTTCAAATGATATAGGGGATTAAATTAGGGATTTGTTACATTTGCAAATCCCTTCTGTTTGAGTGAATATAAATAGGTCATGTTGGTGGTATATTTTTTTATTAGGGATTGTGAGCTGGGACATGGAACCCTCAATACATTGATGGATCTTTGACTAATTCCCTTGGTTTCTTATGGAGTTGTGTTGGTTATGGATTAGCACAACACTAATCAAGCTAAGATAAACTATCAAAAATAGGAAATTGAGTGTGTTAATGATCATGGTGTTGGATCTAAGGTCTTAGGAGTGCATAGACATATTTATCTTTGCATGATTATACATATGCATCTTACTCAATGTATATAGAAGGGCTTTGATTTTTTTACTATTTGTGTTAGGGATATATTAGTGAGTGGACCAAAGATTACTCTCGATGATCAATCTATTATTAGAGAGCTTGTAGATATCTTTTTGCAATAGTTAGTGTAAATGCCATCTTGGAAAGAAAAATACTTTCATATAGATCTTATGTTGGGAGTTGAGATTATTTCACAACCACCTTATAGGATGACCACCTAGGAGCCTACTAAGCTCATGTTGCAATTATATGGGTTGGAGAATGGTCACCTTCATCATAGTATCTCTTGTTGGTGTGAATAATTCTTGTACCTAGTTTATTCCTTTACTAGGGACTTAGGGGACTTAATTCACATGTTAAGTTTACCTAGGATATTAGTTGTATCTTCTAGAAGTCTTAGTTGTCTTATCTAGATTTTACACTTTCCTAGGTAGTTATGAGTTAGTTGTCTCATGTGATAGGATTAAGACACTTGTCATGATCTTGTCTTATCCTATCTCTCATCCTTGCCTTTATAAGCAAGGCATCTCTAGCATATTTTGCATTGTATTGTAGAGTATTGCATTGATCATATTGTATCATATTGCAATCCTTGTTTGGTGGAATAGCATGTTCCATTGTTGCTTCTCTCTATCTCTTGTGGAGGTTATTCGGTGTTGTAGATTGAAAATCTTGGGTTGATCACTCCAACATGGTATAAGAGCTTTGAATCTGGCAAGCCCCTTCCATTTTTTCATTAGAGAGTTTCCATCAATTTCTATTTTGATTTGTGTTTCTTGTATCCTATATTGCATGTATGCATTTTGGTGAGATCTAGTGATTGTAGTGCTTTTGGCTATAGTGGAAGTATTTTAGGCTATCCCATTGTGTCCAAGAGGCTCGAGAAAGTAAGATTTGGCTTTTGTTTCACTCAATTTCGTCACTATTTGCATTTTTGGCAAAGAAGGGTTTGGAGCTTAGATCTAGTGAACAACTTTTTATAGGAGCATTTTTGGCAAAAAATAAGCCTCCCATTGCGTCCGGGTGGCCGTTTTCAAAAAATTGATATATAACTTGGCCATATTTGGTGAAAGTTGTTTCTGGGGAAAAAAAAATTTAGCTACGGTCCCATAGCCTATGAAGGTACGATTTGCAGAAAATATTATATAAAAAATAATTTTCTGCCCATTTAATATTTTGGGCTTTATAAAAAAAAATTAGGTGGCATATTATTGGTGGATTAATTTTTTATGGCTCATATTATATTTTTTCAAAATCTGCAGATCATTTTTTTTGGATTGGATGGAATTTATTTTGTTTGACAGGGTCATACTAGCCGACTATTGGGCCACCCTTTCATCAGCCCCGGTCTCATTGCAGGGTTGCCAAATTTTTTCATCGGCCGACCAGTCTACCACCTGTCAGCACCTCCTTTGTTAGCATCCACTTCGCAGTTGTTGGCTTTGATAGACGGTCTTCTCTCCAACACCCCTTTTCTTTGAGCATGTGGTCTTATTAAAAGCATCAAGCCCTTAGCTCTCTGCGGGTGGCGCTAAGACTCTCACCACCACTTGTTCGTCGAAGCTCAGCCCTGCCGCCACTCAGGGTGGCGGCTTCTTTTTTGCACTCATAAAGCACATGGTCACATAGGTGCCCACCTACTAGCCCCTAGGTGCTATATTTTTACACCTAGATAGTGTTAATTTTTGCTCATGTTTAGTCTTCAAAGTGCCTCAAATAGGCCTTTTTTCAATTTTGCATAACTTTTCGCCATGAAGTTAGATTTTCATAAACGAGATATTGTTGGAAAGCTAGTTCGATGAAATTCATAGTGGTGTAGGTGATTTTTCTAGATTTTGACATTTTGTGCCAATTTTTTCAGCTTGACTCAAGTACAAGTGCATTTATTTCTTGTTCTTGGCGAAGTCAAAATTTGGCAAATTTTTTTTGAAATTGCTTAGAAAAGTGCAAGGAATCTGTTTGTAACCGCTATTTTAAGTTTTGGCAAGCTCTTTTACTAAAAATTGTAAAAATCACTATGTTATAAATGGTTGATCTGAGCTTGTCACTTGTAAAAATTGCAAAAAAAATTCATTATAATTTGTTGGGGGGTTTGCAAAATCAATTTTAATACATTATGGGGGGTTGAAAGGCACAATTTAAGTGCCATATTTGTCTTCTTTCTTTTGGTTGTTCATGGCGGATCTAAGGAAAATTGAACCGCTCACTCCACACAATTATCATACATGGAAGCTAAAAATGACTCAATTATTACAATCTAAGGGTCTATGGCCAATGTTAGATGTAGAAAAACCTGAATTCAAGGGATTATGAAAAATTTGTCCATAGATGTAAAATGGATGAAGCAAAAGGGCTCATTGGCTTACATGTATCTGATAATTTGTTGTTTCATATTTTGAGTGCAAAACACCTAAGAATGTTTGGATAAACTTGAAGAATTGTATGGTAAAACAAAATCATTTTAGAACCTTGCAACTTCAAGCATCTACAATCACTCTCTCCAAATGCATTTCTTCAATCGAGGATTTCCTTGCACAATTCAAGATGATTTTGTCACAGTTGAAAGGATGTGGACATCATGTATCTAGTTATGAATGTATCTTCTTGATTATGTCTAAGTTAAAGGGCCCTTATCAAGTGTTTTCTTCTACTTTCTATTCAACTATGGATGCAATGGGGAAAGATTACAGAATGCCTACATTTGAGTTGTTTTGTGAGTGTCTTACTAGGGAGGAGGCCAAGTTGATTCAGTTGGATGCCTTACCTAATTCTAAGAATCATGCTCTCATGGCTCAATCATCCAAGGGTAAAGGAAAGAACAAGAAGAAGCCCAAAGAAGAATCATCTTCAAGTAGTGAGAATCCCTCCAAACCAAATCTGAAGAACAATCAAAAGTCCACTCCATCACCTTCTCCTTCTATCTCTAGAGATTCTTCTTCCAAGTCTAAAAAAAAGAAAGGATAACCTTGTTCATTCTGTGGAAAAATTGAGCATGATGCAACTCATTTTTTTAAGAGATTGGAAGCCTTAGAGGAAGCTATGAAGAAGCACAACATTTCAGTGTCTAAGCTTTCTTCCATGGGAAAAGGTCAAGCTCTTTCAGCACGGGCCATTCATTCATCTTTAGACAGTAGGATTCTTGATTCAAGTGCTTCACATCACATGACCAATTCTCGTGATCTTCTTGATTCCATTGTTCTTACTTCTACTTCTCATATTACAGTTGGGAACTCTTCACAAATTCCAGTTTTGGGGACAAGCTCCATTCAGATGCTAGATGGGTGCATTGAGGATGTTCTTCTTGTTCTTGATATTTAAGTGAATCTACTTTCTATATATCAGATTTGGCATTCTAGAGATGGGAAGTTAGTTGAGTTTACTCCACAAAATGTGACTTTTAGACAGTTGCAGGATCCTGAGAAGGTTGTTGCTATAGGGATAGTTGATCATGAGAACCATTTTTATAACTTTGATGGCTTTGAGTCTTCATCAGGTTCTTGTTTTGTTGCTCATGTTGATTCAATGAGCAAGCTTTGGCATGAAATATTTGGGCACTTGAACTATAAATATCTTTACCAGATGTAAGCACATAACTTAGTGGTTGGTCTTCCAAAGATCACTTGCATGGATGGTGTTTGTCAAGGTTGTGTTCTTGGAAGGCAACATCAAGATCCTTTTCCTAAGGGTCAAGCTACACGTGCAACCACACCCCTTGAGTTGGTCCATAGTGATCTCATGTAATTCCCAACTCATTCTTTTTTATGGGCTAAGTATGTGCTCACATTCATGGATAATTTTTCCTACCAAACATGGGTCTATTTTCTGAAGCTCAAGAGTGAAGTTCTCACCAACTTTAAGACCTTTAAAAAATTTGTGTAGAAGAAGTCAAGTTTTTCTCTTCGACAGATACACATAGATAATGGGGGGGAGTATGTCAATCAGGCATTTTAGGATTTTTGCAGTGAGTATGGTATTCTTCATCAGCACACAGTTCCTTATACTCAACAAAATGGTGTGGTAGAGAGAAAGGACAAGACTCTTAGGGAAATGGCCAATTGTATGATTCAGTCTAGGTCCATGGCTCCAGCTTTTTGGGCCAAAGCTGTCAATTGTGCCAACTATATTCAGAACTGTATGCCCCACAAGGCAGTGTGGAATATGACCCCTAAGGAGGCTTGGTCTCATCGCACGCCTAATGTATCCTTCTTCATAGTATTTAGTAGTGAGACTTGGGAATTCATTTTGAATGGTTGACGTAAATCTATGGAGAAGAAGAGTCAGTGATACATCTTTGTTGGCTATTGTGAGGATGTGAAGACATACAGATTATTTGATCATGACACACGAGAGGTTCATTTCTGATGTGATGTTTAGTTTGTTGAGACCTTCACCTAGTCAGATCCTCCCTCGACTTCTTCTTCATCACAACCAACTTAGTCTTCTTTAGTTGATGATGCTTTGCTACTTGAGGAAGATTTTGATGATGGTCTTGATCCACCTCCTCCTCAGTCAGCCACTTGGCCATGATGGGTTTGAGTTACTCTTGAGGAGGCTGGTCCTCTTGTTGGTGATCCCATAGACACTCACCGCACTCGTTCTCAGACTTCAGGAATCAATCTTTTGAGTCATGCAGTTTCAGATGATCCAAAAAACAATTCATATGCTTCAGGTATTCCAGAGTGGGATAGTGTTATGGCTAATGAGTATTCTTGTTTGATGAAGAATCATACTTGGGATCTTGTGCCTCTTCCTAAGGGAAGAAATTTGGTTTCGTGCAAGTGGGTCTATCGTACCAAGTATGCAGTAGATGTTTCCATTGACAAGTACAAGGCTTGTCTTGTTGCAAAGGGGTTTTCTCAGGTTGAAGGAATTGACTATTCTGAGACCTTTGCTCATGTTGCCAAGATGGATTCTATTCGCCTTGTCCTTGCTATAGCTGCATCATAGGGATGGTTAGTATATTAGATGGATGTGAAGAGTGCTTTCTTGCATGGGGATCTTCATGAGGAGATCTATATGGAGCAGCTACTAGGTTTCGTATAGTACCCTTCACTTGTTTGTAGGCTTCGATGTTCATTGTATGGTCTCAAACAAGCCCCTAGGGCTTGGTATGAGAAGATGGATAGTTTCTTGCTTGCTTCTGGCTACACTCATTGCCATTATAATCCCACAGTTTATACTCAGATACATGGAGAGGATCTACTCATACTTTTTCTCTAAGTGGATGATTTGATCCTCATAGGGAGTTCTACTTCCATGTTTCAGAGTACACAACAAGCATTGATGGAGCAATTTGATATGACTGACCTTGGTCTTTTGCATTACTTCCTTGGTCTTCAGGTTCATCAGACTTCTGAGGGGATCTTCATTTTCCAGCAGAAGTATGCTCTTGATTTGTTTCAGAGGTTTGGCATGGCTAATTACAAGCCTACCCCTACTCCATTAAAGTTAGGGGTTGTACTGTCTACCAGTTGTACCACTCCTATAGTTGATCCTACCTTGTATCGTTAGTTGGTTGGTAGTATTTTTTACTTGACACATAGTCGTCCTGATATTTCCTTTATAGTTGGACTTGTCTCTTGCTTCTCACATGAGCCTCATGAGAGTCATTGGAAGACCGCCAAACGTATCTTGAGATACATTTAGGGCACTACTCATTTTGGAATTCACTACACTTCAGGTGCATCTCAGCTAGTAGGCTTCACTAACTTCGATTGGGTTGGTGATGTCAATGACACGATGTCTACTTTTGGCTTTGTCTTTTGTCTTGGTTCTAGTTCGATTACATAGTCATGCAAGAAGTAGACTGCTATTACATTACCATCTACAGAGGTTGAGTATCGAGGTGCAATGTTGGCTAGTCAGGAGCTTTTTTGTCTTCGACAGTTGATGGTTGAGTTTGGATTCCCTTCCACTCAACCCACTACTCTTTGGTGTGACAATCGGAGTTCCATACATATTTCTCGCAACCCAGTGGAGCATCAACATACTAAGCATATTGAGATCCACATGCACTTCATCAGGCAGCTCATCCAAGATGGCATTCTCAGCTTGGAGTATTTTCCTATAGATCAGCAGGTTGCAGACATCTTCACTAAATCTTTGGGATCGTCTCATTATCTTCAGTTGTGATCGATTCTTGTGGTGAATGAAGTTGTCCTTGGGGGGTCTTGAGGAGTCATCCTTCCTTCATTAGTTTTTTAGTTTTCTTAGCAACTTTTTCTCTCTTTTGGAGATGAGTTTTCTCCCATAGGGGTTTTCTCCTTTTCTCTGCTTATGAGAGTTTTTTGTTTTGTACATGGGTACCTCATTAGGCCTTGTTGTCAAGACCCATCTTTTTCATTCTGCATTGGTTTGTTCCTCCCTAAGTTGCACTTAAGGGGGGTGTTGGTGTGAATAAGTCTTGTACCTAGTTTATTCCTTTACTAGGGACTTAGGGGACTTAATTCACATATTAAGTTCACTTAGGATATTAGTTGTATCTCCTAGAAGTCTTAGTTGTCTTATCTATACTTTACACTTTCCTAGGTAGTTATGAGCTAGTTGTCTCATGTGATAGGATTAAGGCAATTTTCATGATCTTGTCTTATCATATCTCTCATCCTTTCCTTTATAAGCAAGGCATCTCTAGCATATTTTTCATTGTATTGTAGAGTATTGCATTGATCATATTGTATCATATTGCAATCCTTATTTGGTGGAATAGCATCTTCCATTTTTGCTTCTCTCTATCTCTTGTGGAGGTTATTCGGTGTTGTAGAATGAAGATCTTGGGTTGATCAATCAAACATTTCTCCTTGTGGGGTAGTAGTTTTTTTTATTAATAAGGAGGATGGATCCCTACTATGAGGAATAGCTAGTATTATATTAGAGATTTTTATTTCACTGTATATTTATATAGTTTGGTGTTTTGGACCAGATTTTGGACATAAATGTTTTTATATCAATGTTTAGATATTTATTTTCTTAATAATGAAATAATGTGTTCATCTAATAAAATAACTTGATTATGAAGTATTATGGCCATATGTTTAATTTATGTAAAACTAATTATTTCTAATTATTATGATAGATTTTTATTTGATGTTAGAAATTTTAATGTTTATATTGATTCGGCTATAATTTCCAAAAAAGTACTAATGTTCCTAGTGAGATGTTTTAGGTGGGCAATCCAAGTTCCGTAAGAATTGGAGACAAAGTCTTAATGCTAAATATTCATTTTAATTTTTTTTCAAGGAAGTTTAATGTTTGAGTGTATTTTTATTTTCTTGACCATTTACTATGGAGGGATGTTTTTATTGAATTATCTTCTTGTTTGGAGTATTTTAAAGGAAATTGAAGAGTTGGAAGTTATTTTATTTTATTTTAAAGAGGGAATTAGAATGGTTGGGAGGTGAAGAGTAAATGTGGGTGTTGTGGATTGTATTATTTCATCATTCTCTATTTATTCATTTCTTCTTTGAAGAGGGAGGGATGGCAGTAATCAATTGCTTGTAGGATAGTAATGGTTGAAAAAAGACTTTGTAAATTTGGAAAGACTATTTGGGTTTATCCTAACTTGGACAACCAAGGTATACTTGAGTTGTATTGGTAAATGTTGTGTTGTTAAATTTTGATAGATGGTTGGAAAATTTATTGTTTTTTATTGTTTTGTGTGGTGTCATTTCGAGTGTTAGGGGCTTTGGGTGTGCATAAGGAGTGGATCTCGCCTAAGGGATGAGAGCCTCCTTCATTTGGGTTTAAGGAGGGCAAGGAGCCTCTCTTGAGGAATTTAATCAAATATGAAATTGTATGGAGTTGTGTATGATAACAAAGAACTATGAATCAAAAATTGGATTATTATATGAATGGAGGTGAGTTAGTTATTGGGAGGATTTGTATGGAGGTGGTTATGTGTGGAGGATGTTGGGTGGATGGTGGTGGTTATGGGTGGAGAATTTTGGATGGATGGTGGTGGTTGTGTGTTGAAAATAAACTTGTATGTTTAAAATTGTGAATAAATGGTTGTTCCCCAAGAGAGAATGGAATCCCCCTTCTGCCCCTTTACAAGAATTATGTGATCGAATTATTTGTGTGTGAGTTAGTGTTTATGTTTTTCTGAATTTAATCTATGATGAGCATTTGGATTTTTTCTCCTACTCAGCAGTTGACATATCAGTCCTATGGCTGGGAGGAGAGAAGAATTGGGCTGCTCCATTTAGTGTTTACGGGTTTATATAGCATCATTTGGATTTGTTGAAGAAGATTTTATTTTTGAGTTCCTCATTGTATTGTTGATATATATAGAATTGTAGATTGAAAAGTGTCTTTGTTGAATCTCCAAAAATACTAACGAATATTGTTCCCTACATTTCATGTTTTAATTTGTGTCATGGTTGCATAGATATTGCACTAAATTTTTTGTAACACTGATGCATTATAAATTTAATGTATTCGGTTTGTAAACTTAACTATTGAATAACATTACAAGAATATAACTTGGAAATAAAATCCTTGTTCAAGTTGTTGCAAAAAAGCTTCCAACGTTATATCCATATCATAATGGAATTTTTTAATTAAGTGTAGATAAATATCTTTATTTGTTTTATTAATTTCTTCCTAAATTTAGTTATTTACTTTTAAATTACTCATTTTTTTTACAGTGGGAATTACTATTTGTGTTAGTGATTTATTAGTTGGTGGACCAAATATTTCTCTCGATGATCAGTCTATTATTAGAGAGCTTGTTGATCTATTTTTGCAAGAGTTATTCTAAATTCCATGTTAGAAAGAAAAATATTTTCATATAGATCTTATGTTGGGAGTTGAGATTATTTAAGAGACACCTTATAGGATGACCACCTAGGAGCCTAGTGAGCTCAATATGTAATTAGATGGGTTGGAGAATGGTCACCTTAATCCTAGTATCTTTCCTTAAGATGTATTAGTTATTTTCATTAATAAGAAGCATGGATCCCTGCACCTTTGCATGGAATATAAACAATTAAAAAAATAATGAAGAAATTTTATCCATTACCAAGGATTGGTGACTCCTTTGACTAGATGCAAGGTGCCAAGGTGTTGTCTTAGATAGATTTAAATTGTATATATAATCAAATTGAGTATTGCAGAGGAATATATTCATAAGACAACTTTTCAAAATTGATACATGGTCATTATGAAATCATAGTGGTACCATTTCATTTGATAAATAACCCTATAGTGTTCATGAACCTCATGATTTGGGTACTCCATAGATCTTGCTTTGATTTATCTTAGATTATTTGGATGAATATTTTATCTATTGATAGATAGAGGAAGAGCATGGGGAGCACTTAGACCACATTCTTCTGCTTGAGAGAGACCTAGTTTGATGGTAACTTGTTGAAGTACATGCATATTTTTATCATGGGTTTATTATCTTAGAAATATCATAATTTTGCAATTCTATGACTATATCATAAAATATCATAGATATTAGATTATCATAGATTAGGACATTCATAGGCTTCACAAGAGAGTCTCCAAGATCACATGTATATCCCATTACTTCTATTAAGTAGAAAGAGAAGAAGTTCAATTGGATAGCTCACTAATATGAAAAGAAATTTTAGACTATTAAGAATTTCCTTACCAGTGAACTAATTCTAATAATACTTGATTCTTTAGTAGATTTTATGGTTGGCACAAAAATATCTATATCTAGGTGATTAATGTACTATTTATGCAATAGGATTTAGTGATCACATATGTGTCATAAAAACTTAACAACCATGAGCTAAAATATCCAACACATGTTCTTGAGTTAGTAGAAATAGTACATGCCTTGGTTAGGTGGGTAATTTTTCTTCTGGGGCACTAATTTGAACTTCAAAAAAATCATCATAGTATTTAATATTTCATTTAGCTAAATATAATTTCCCACCAATGGCATTAGATTTAATTCTTATGTGATTATTAATTTGATGTTTATAACATAAAATTAAATTTTAATGTGTTTGTAAATTCCTTGAGTAAGAGGTGACATGAAATCATGGTTTTGAATTTGGTCATGGATTTGAGAGGATATATTCCTTAATTATTTCCAAAGGATGAGTTGTATAGAGAGGTTTAGTAGGAGTTGTTGTCACAGAGGGACCTTAAGGGGAATTTTATAGGATACAATTTGGATGGAAATGGGTTGATATTCTTTGTGGTCATCTTTGTGTACCTCCTTCAATAAATATTCATACAATAGTTTTGTGAGAGTCTCATAGGAAACCTTACGCACCTCATCTTGGGGTGAAGAACATGTCTGAAAATCTATGATATTTATATCACTAGGGTCAAGTCAAGCACCACTATCCAATGTGAATCATATAGCCTCATGACATACCTGAGTAAAAATGGAACACCATTTCTAAGGAATTTATAAATATTCTACCCTTGTCCTCAAAATTTTAGGATACCATCATGATGATAGTTGAAAGGTTGACCAAGGTTGCAAAATTTTCTCCCATGTGAGCTACATATAACTCTCTAACAATAGTGAAATTTTATTTTTTATGACATTGTTAAAGGATATGAGGTTCCTCATAAGATTATTTTATTTGGAGATCCAATATTGACTTCATTATTTTAGGCTACACTACAACAACCACTAGGAATTTATTTCAATTTTAGTTTATCTTACCACCTTTAGATAGATAGCCAAACACATATGGTAAGTTCTAAGGCTTGAGGACATGTTGCATATGTATGTGATTGATTAGAAGTCTAGATTGAAGGAGAACCTTCACCTAGGGAAATTTTCTCATATAACAAAAATCCTTAGAGTTCTTGGGGTATGCCACTATTTCAGGTATTGTATGATAGACAATGTAGGAAAAATTTGAGCAAATATATATAAAAATTGGCTATTATTATAGAGTTATATCAAGATATAGAGGGATAGTAGCATGTTGAATCATCAAAATCTCTAAGTGGTGCACAAGGTCATCAAAGAAGTATTGTAATGCCAAGATATTGGATTAGAGCTTCTTAGTTGGTGATAATGTATTTTTGAGAGTACATAGACATGATAAAGTGATCCATTATGGAAGAGGCTCTATGCTTGCACCTCATTTTGTAAGTCCTTTTAGATTTTAGAGTGGATTGGACCTATATCCCATTGTTTATCTTACCATCTAGTTTGAGGAGATATGTTCCTAATGTCACTTATGTTTTGTATTGGGTATCCTTTTAGGTAGAGATAGATGATAAACTAGCTTTGAATCACCCTTTTGTCTTGGCTCATTAAGTGTTACCCCTTTGAGGGTAGGAGTTCAATTAGGCCAGGGTTAAATGGGAAATATATTATGAGGTCATAGCCACATGAGAGGAAGCCTAATCATAGGGGGAATAGTGTGAGGCTCACCCTATAATTCTTATGTTTTAACTTCCACTTGATAGGCTTACTTTGGATATTGATACTCATGGGTTTGTACATTATGTTTTATATTATAATTATGATTATAAATTATGATGGATATTGATAGCACATGGTTATATTAATTAATTTTATGATATTCATGTGATGCTTTAGCTAGATAATGACTATATTTAACTAATATTATTTAAGTTACGGGTATAGGGTTACATACCTCCTATTTATTTTTTGATTAGATTTTTAGAAGTACATTATAATTATGATAAGACATGAGTATTTGTTCAATCTAAATTTAATTTGGTTGAAATAATTTTATTAAGGACATGGTATTTTGGAAAAAAAAATATGAAATAATATTATTCGATAAATGTGAATTCTGTATGTATTATTGTGATAATGAATTCAAATCATGATTAATGTTTATCAATGTTAATTATATAGATTGTATATTTTCTAAAGTAGATTATTGTTTCTTTGACTACTATGAGATATATTGACATTTTTTTTTAATTTTTCAAGTGGTTTCCATGGTGAATGAATTTTTTTGAAGGTCTTGTAGAAACCATTATAGTGTTTCCTAGTGGCACCTTGACCTTAATCCATGTGGGGACAAAGGTCCTTTTATGTGGATATATGTTATAATGGGATTAGTAATGTATTTTTTATCTAATTTAATTTATTTATTTTATATGGTTGTATGTGGCAAGGTCATGGGATGAGAGTTATCTTAAGTGGGGATTTTAAATTTAGGATTATAGTTATTTTAATAAGATCTATGAAATTAAATTTATTTATTAATTAGGTAATTCCTATGTTGAATACATATGGGTAAGGCACTTGTTGGGATATACATTATAGTTTTTAGTCAAGATTTTATGTTAGCGTGAATAATGTATCTATTCACTATAGCTTAAGTGTACTCTGGTTGATGAGGTTAGACCAAATCTTGTATAACTGAATGTGCAACCTTTTAGGCCTCTAGAGGTTACCTAGTTGTTTGGTAAACCTCATGTGCATACCTTTTGAGGTTAGAAGACTTTCTATCTCACCTCCTAGGTCACTTTCATAGTCATTCAATACTTGTCACTAAGGTTGATGACTTGGTCAAATAGGGTGTTGCTTTGCACATTCCAAGTTATCCAAAGGTTTATGCCTATAGGACACTTGTCTACTTATTTGTACCACATCATGGGGCACTTGTCAATCCACATGATAGGTGTATTTCCTCTACCATGATTATTTAAGCTTGAGGTCATACTATACATTTTATTCATTTTTTTTGTCAATATCTTTGATAATATGAATTAGGCTCATTGTGTGCAAGTGTTTTTGGGGAAACATAAGGTTTGCTGTTATGATCTTAGATGTAAATCCTAACATGTTATCAGAACAATGCAGCGAGAACCCTTCCCAAAAGCTTGCAACAAGTCTTGTTTAGAATTCCATGTAATGTAATTTGCATGTAAAAGTGTGATCTGCGTTGGGTATCTGTAATTTACTGGTTATAGCAAAAATTTGGCTATTTCAGCCTATTTGCAGAGTTATCCAACTTGTTTGTAGGTGTTTCAAAATTGCAATTGTAGGTTATATTTCTCTATGATCAAGCAGCCTCCTATCGGCCTGCTCTTCCAGAGTTCCCCCATCGACCTCAATCCTCGTCATTTGGTGGCTTGTATACAATCGACAATGGGCTCTCATCTATACACCATACATTTACTCTATATACGTAGAAGATCGACCCTCCACAAGTCTGTCACACCATTCCATAGCTATTTGGCCAGAGCTTATCTCTGCTCCTTGTGATCTCCAACCCATTCTAGCTCGCAGACTCTCCTATATTATTTCTAGTCGGCTGCTTCATCTGCTCCAAAGCCAACACTCTTTCTATCGTGGTGGGCGTGAGGATCACCATATCTACTATCTATGCACTCCTTTTCTAAAGAAAGGATCCCACTCTTGGATGCACCGTGCGTGGGCAACAGCCTAATGGCAGTCGTGTTCCTTAACATTTGCATGTGGCTTTGACTCATAGAACCCCATCGTCGCCCTCTAGCCAGCCATTATAACCTCTGCGGGTCCATGGTTCTTCTATGCAGTACCAAATTTGGCATATTTCGTGATTTCTTTGGTGCCTTTTTGCAGCCTTATTTTGGCAAAGAATTTGTAGGAGACTGTGGAGCTTGTTGGGCACCTTGTCATACAAACCCTGTGTGCCATACATTTTTTAGCGACCAAGATTATAATTTCGTTGTTTTTTCTTTGTTCAGGTTTTGTATGCAAGTCTGAAATAGCAATTGTGCAACACAAGCCTTTTCTCTCATGAAGAGCATATGCGAGTTGCTAAGCAGCTTCTTGAATATTCGTGATTTTTCACTAACAGTCGCTGTTGGCATAGTTGAGAGGCAGAGTAATCAGCCAGTTAAAGTGGACAAGTGGAAAATTCAGCAAAGAGTTGCGTGGTATTCTGGAACTAGTACAGTGGCCAATAGACTCTCTCTGCGGCGACCTCCACTTGACAAGTAGCGGCAATGACTCAGGCGTAACTCGATTTTGTTGACTCTTTCAACATTATATTACTAGTTAACTCATTTTTAAACTGCCACCTTTATTGTTGAAACTCGAGTCTATCTAACCAACGGTAGCCAAACGTTTTTCCTAACGATAAATTTTAATGGTTTAGATAAATTGTAAGTATTTATAAAGGAGGGATTTTTTTTTTATTTTTCATAATTAACAAAAGGGGTTTTTTTCATTTTACAATAACTTGCAAATGGGGGGTCATTTTTTTGAATAATGAGGGTTCTCATTTTATGTTTTTTGTCATTTTCAACTTCACAGGGATTTGTGTATTCATGGTTGAGTAGTGTTTCATATGTTCACTCATGACATAAACTTGTAAGATCTCAAAAAGCAAATAAATTGTAAATGTGCTCACATAAGGTGCCACAAACTGAATGTGTGTTCCTTAGGGAGAGAATTTTATACTTACACTAAATTATAAAGTGTAATGGAGGGTTGCGTAGTGTTGAACACCTAGAATACTAAGGGGGTGGGGATGGGGGGTTGGCCGGGGGAAGGGGATGAATTAGTATTCACTGAAATCTATTAACTTTATCACCTTAAACATGCATTCATAGCATCTCATCAAACTTGTAGAAATGGAAAGGAAAAATTATAGCATGCATCACATTAATAAATACAAGAACACCAAATTTATGTAGACAACCCTTGAAAGGGAAAACAACAGTGAGGATTAGGTGTTTGCTATATTATAATACATTATAATAAATTTATAGAATGGTGGACTCTGTTGAAGTTAAAATGACACTCAGAGGGGGGGGTGAATCAGTGTTATAACTTATTTGACCAATTTTCACAAATTCAAATAACTATAGCATAGATCTGATCTCAATATACTCTAATTAATGCATTCATGAATTGAATGTAATCATTCATAAACAGAATTGAGAAAGATAATACCCAAACAGTGAACTAAAATAATCAACAATATAGTAAAGCAAAGGGAACTCAGAAGAACAAGAAGACTCCAGAATTTACCAATGGAAAACCCTCCTAGGGTATAAAAACCACTCCCTAAATGCCTTCCTGGCTTAATCTTTTAACCAAAAGTTCACAAAAGCCTTATAGGCTAAAATTTTGAGCACCAACTCAAGGAGCACCAACCCCTCATTTAGAGACACCCATCTCAAGGAGTACCAACTCCTCACTCAGATTACAAAATTACAATAACAATGACTCAGAGGATTTCTCTGTTTTCAGTTAAGCACGCATCTTTCTACAGAGTACATTCATTCATATATAGACAAGAAATGACACTCTCAGAATTACAAGCAACAACATTTTCAGTTTTTCAACACTGGTATATATTTACATTTCAAGTATGTTGATTGTGAAGAAATCTTCAAAATCGTTTTTCACCAGATCTATAGATACTCTTGCTGATTTTTGAATATAAAGCTGAATACTGATAGAATGTCAATGATGGAAAAAAACAATAGTAATGCTTATCCAACAAGCTGTAAATCATCAAAAAAGCACAACAGCTCATAAAGAAACTCAATGAATATCATGTTATGTAATGGGTCTGAGATTCAATTCAACCGATGATGTCAGCCTATAACTGTATTTTGAAGTTTCCATAAACGGCCACAGAGTTTGAGTCTTCGTAACAATTCACTAAGACAAGCAGATAGTTCTGTTGAAAGCAATTTATAACGTAGTCAGTCATCCTCATAGATATCGCTATGACTCTGTGAAGTCGCTGTAGCCTAAAGATTCTCTCACCGAAAGCATCCTTCTATCTGTCGCTGTGACATCCTACTATCGGGGAGACGCTTTGTGGATCTTGCAGTGTTTCACCGAAAGACTTTAACATTTCCAAGTCGCCGTGACTTATCACTTTCGGGGGGACCTTTCATAGAGAACACTAAGTCACATTGAAAAACCTTTTTACTCTTGAGCGTTGCTGTAGACTTCAACTTTTGGAGAGACAACTTGTAGACAAGTCTTTGTTTTACCGAAAGACATTCGATACATATTGTCGCCATAACATATTGTTTTTCTTACCAACTAGACCCTTTTGTTTTCCATTCACTATCACTGAAGCCTTTTGACATCGGAGAGACCTCTCAGAGATTACTTTATGTTATACCAAAGGTCTTTGTCATTTCTAAGTCGCCAAGACATTATCATTCTCATACTGATGGAGATCTTTATACAATCCCTTATGATGTCGCTGTGACTTTATGATTCTTTCGCTGATGCAACCTTCTCCCTTATGAATGTCGCTATAGCCTACCATCATCGGGGAGACCTCTTGTAGAATATATTGAGTCATATCGAAACACTTCATTCACTCAGAGTCGCTAAGACATTACAAACCTCTCGTCGAAAGTCCCTCATTAGACATAGTCACCAAGACTTGATAGGTTCGTAGAGACATTATATCGATAGCCATTAGTTTCACCGAAAGACCACATGACCATTTATGTTCCCCGTGACTTCCAGAAATTCCTGCCGAAGGAAAATTTATCACTGATCGATATCCACTGAAAGTCGCTATGACATATCATTATCGGTGAGATGTTATGAAGACTACGCTATGTTTCACCAAAGATACCTTTTCTATAGGTGTATTCGGCATGACACATGAACATCGCTGTGACCTTATGCCGATGACCCAACTCCAGCCGATGTGCAACCTCCCACCACTGGTTAGTGAGACACCAATAGACTCGACGAGACGCTGCTGTGAACAATAACACTTCACCGATGAACCGTTCCAAGTGCACAAGTTGGGGAGACATATAGAACTTGGTGAGACACCACTTTGATAGCCACAACCTTTGCCGATATGCTCATTCTGAAGTGGGTCGGTGTGACATTTTATTTTTGATAAGACCTTATCCTGACGATATAACATATGCTGAAAGTGTTCCTTTCTATCGCCGAAACAAGAAAGAAGTCTTGCCGAAATAATCATTCTTGTGCCGGTTGCCAAGATAGTGCTAATGTTATGCTAAAAAAACCTGTATGTTAAGTTCAACCGCCCAGACATCTGAAATGTCTTGCCGATAGGCAACTCAGACATTTCAAAGTGGATCAGGGAGACCTTGCCATTCTCACACCGATATGAGTAATCCTAAAAGAGAAACATCCATAACCTGTGAACTGCAAGGAGAACCATTCTGAACCAGATTATCAATGAGAACAAACTGAAAGAGATTTTGTCATCAAGGACAAACTGTAAATACAGCTGAATTTCAACAAACTCCCCCTTTGTCCTTGATGGAAAAACACCAAAGACTCTCCCCCTTTTTACCTCAAGGCAAAGAATAGATGAGCACAATAGAGAATCCAAGCAAAACTCCATGAGAAACAGCTACAAAGAAAATAACAGTGCAGCAACCAAGATTGTAGGAGAGTTGTAAGTGAATAAAAACATATAACATGATCCCCCTAAGCCAATGCATGGAAAATCAGAGAAGTAAAGATTGAGAGATAACTCCCAATCGAAGTCTGAACCTTTCAAATAGCTCTCTAGCTAAGGGCTTAGTAAAAATATCAGCTACCTAATCTTGAGAGCCAACAAACTGTAAGCAGACTTCATTAGCCAACACCTTTTCACGAAGAAAATGAAACTTGATAGCAATATGTTTAGTGCGAGAGTGCAAAATAGGATTTTTGGAAATATTTATCGCACTGGTGTTTTCACAGAGAATAGAAACAGGTTTAGGAATTCCAATACACATATCAGATAGAGTTTGACTCATCCAAAGAACTTGAGTACAGCATGAAGTGACAGCAATTTATTTTGCTTTAGCAGTAGAGAGAGAAATAGATTCTTGTTTCTTGCTGTGCCATGCCACTAATCGATCACCAAGAAAGAATGCAACACCACTGATGCTTTTCCTATCATCCAAACAACTAGCCTAGTCAGCATCAGTATATGCAATCAGTGAAAAATCATTGCTTCTAGGATACCATAGACCATAATTAAGAGTACCCTGAATATATTTAAAAATTCTTTTAACAGCAGTGACATGGGATTCTTTAGGTGATGCCTGGAACTGTGCAACAATGCAAACAGCCTACATAATGTTAGGTCTAGAAGTAGTTAAATATAACAGACTACCAATCATTGATTTGTATTTAGTTTGATTTGTATCAGGGGAATCATTAACCTTAGTAAGTTTGCATCCAATAGGCATTGGAGTGCTAACTGGATGGCATTCATCCATCTGAAAATGTTTAAGCATCTCTCTAGCATACTTGGTTTGTGACAAAAATATCTCATTTTCACGTTGAGATATTTGAAGACCCAAGAAGAAATTTAATTCTCCTAATAATGACATTTCAAATTCAGATTCCATTAGCTGAGAGAATTTTTTACTCAATGTAACATTGTTGCAACCAAAGATAGTGTCATCAACGTATATTTCAACAACTAGAATATCAGAACCTTCAATTTGAACATAAAGATTGCTATCTACACCTCCTCTAACAAAACCATTTGAAAGAAAATGATTGTCAAGTCTAGAGTACCAAGCTCTAGGAGCTTGTTTTAAGCCATAGAGGGCCTTTTTCAATCTGTAAACATGATCAGGCTTATCGTTGCACATAAATCCTTCAGGCTGTTCAACATAGACTTCTTCATCTAAATAGCCATTTAAAAAAGTAGTTTTGGCATCCATTTGATAAATAGTAAAGTCTTTATAAACAGAATAAGCCAAGAATATTCTGATAGATTCTAATCTAGCAATGGGTGCAAAGGTTTCACCAAAATCAATACCTTCTTGTTGAGCATAGCCTTTGCAGACAAATCTTGCTTTGTTGCGAATGACATTACCATTTTCATCAAGCTTGTTTCTGTATATCCATTTGCCTCCAATGACATTCTTGTCATCTGGTCTTGGGAATAACTCCCAAGTCTGATTTTTCTCAATTTGATCAATTTCTTCCTGCATAGCATTAAGCCAACATGAGTATGTGAGAGCTTCATTAAAAAATTTAGGCTCAAACTGAGTAACTAGATAGAAAGCTATTTGTGCCTTTTCATCAAATTCTGCAGCCTTTCTTCTAGTTTGAACTCCTACATTTTTATCCCCAATAATATGATCTTTAGGGTGATATTTAGTTAGAGCTTTTGATGTAATCTTTTCAGAACTTGCTGTTTCAATTCTAGGGCTTGCTGACTCAGTTCCTTCTGAAATAATTTCTAGTTCAAGTTCTTCTTCCTCATTATCCTATAAAGATTCAGCATACAAATGTGATCTCTCATCAAATTTTACATTTACAACTTCAACTATCTTATTAAGCCTTTTGTTAAGGCATTTATAAGCTTTGTTGTGAGTTGAGTATCCCAAAAAGATACCCTCATCACTCTTTGATTGAAAACTCCCAAGATTATCATCATCCTTTTTGATAAAACACACACTTCCAAAAATTTTAAAGTATTTCACAGAAGCAATTTTTCCATTCCACAGTTCATAAGGAGTGTGTTTATATTTTACTCTAATCTGCATTCTATTCAAAATGTATACAGTTGTATGAACAGCTTCTTTCCAGTACATATCAGGCAACTTAGCTTCATCTAACATTGTTCTAGCCATTTCTTTTACTGTTCTATTTTTACGTTCAACTACCCCATTTTGTTGAGGTATTTTTGTTGCAGCATATTGTCTTTTAATGTCGTGCTATTCACAGTAATCAATAAACTCTTGAGAAGTGAACTCACCTCCTTTGTCAGATTGCAGGCATTTAAGTTTCAAATCAGATTCTTTCTCAACCAATTTACGAAAGATTTTAAACCTTTCAAATGCTTATGATTTGTGCTTAAGAAATGTGACCCAAACCATTCTAGTATAATCATCCACAAAGAGCATAAAGTACCTTTCACCATTAATAGACCTTGTTCTGGTTGGTCCACATAAGTCAATGTGCACAAGTTGTAAAGGTTTTGAAGAAGAATGTTCTTTTGTTTTGAAATTGATTTTAGTTTGTTTACCACTTAGACATTCTTTGCACACAGAATTTTCTGGCTTGTTCAGTATTGGTAAACCTCTAACATTCTGATTCTTACTTATTCTAACCAGATTTTCAAAGTTTATGTGTCCTAATCTTTTATGCCATAACCAGCTTTCTTCAATTTGGCTCATTAAAAACATACCTTGATTATTGCCATTTCTTGATGTGTCGAGAAGATTGTATACATTTCCATTTGTCCTCCTTCCAGCTGCAATAGCCTTTCCAAGCTTGTTTTTAATCTCACATGCCTGTGAAGTGAAAAGAACATGATAACCACTGTCATAGATTTGACTAACACTTAGAAATTTGTGTTTGAGACCTTCCACATAGTACACATTATAGATAGGAGTGTCTTCATTTAGAAGAAGTGAACCTCTTCCTTTAATTTGAATACCAGAGTTATCACCAAACTTAACATATCCACCTACATAATCTTCAAGATTTACAAACTTATCCTTGTCGCCAGTCATATGGTTAGAACATCCACTGTCTAGGACCCATAAGTCCTTTTTCTTGGAATGAAAATTTGTTTGAACCAACATAGTTTGCTCAATGTTGATGACCGACTTAGGTTTCCAAACCTTTTTAAATTTCTATTGTTTTGATTGCAAATCAGCTCTGCACTATTTGACAGAATGTCCCAAAGCATTGCATTTAAAACATCTGATTTGTCTAATAAAACCATAGTGTTGCCTAAGACCAAACCTAGGATTCATAAGCCTGCACGTGCTCACCTTATGGCCAAATTTGTTGCAGAAAAAACAATAACCATAGAAGAAAGGATTGACTCTGTATGACGATCTATTACCTCTTAAAAACTAAACATGATCCTTACCAAATTCTGAGTGTTTTGAACCAGAACCTTTGACTTCAGAAGAGGGGTTTTGTTTTGGATGGTCGAATGAGCATTCACCCTTTTCAAAACCAACACCAGTTTTATCTTTGTACATCTTCTGCTTGCTGAGCATCTCATTTAGTTTCAGAGTGCTTTCATATTTTTCAATTTCCTTCCTAAGACAAACTACTTCTTGTTCCAGCTTTTGAATTTCTTGATCTTTGCAGCTTACAGTCTCTCGAAGATAGTCTTCAACTCTTTCAGCTTCTTCAAGCTAAGTTTTCAGAGAGATCATTTCTTGATCTGGTTTGAGTTCTTGAGAAAGGACTTGTTTTTTGAGTTTTCTAACCTCTTGTAAAGCACATTTCAGCTCACTTTCAAGATCTACTACACCTTCTTCAATGTCAAAGGTGTTAGAGTCATCTTGCTGAGTAGTTTTAGCCATGAACAAAGTTTCATATTCTTCAATTGATGAATCTTCAAATTCAGAATCAGATTCATCCTTACTAAACAAAATTTTCTTCTTTTTGAAATTGAAGTTTCTTTTAGGTTTGAAAGCCTTCTTTTGAGACTGTTTTTCAGATGTCTCATTGTCACCGATTTGATCATCATAGGGACAATTAGCAGCAAAGTGACCTATTTTTCCATAGTTAAAACATTTAAAGGGAAGTTTTCCCTTATATTTTCCTAATCCCTTTTTAAATATTCTAACAAAATGGGATTCTTTAGAATCAGACAACTCTGATTCACTGACTTCAATTTTCTCTTTCTTTTCAGTGTTAAAGGCAGTTTCTTTTCCTGTTGAATTTTTTTTGCTAGTTCTCATTTCATAGGCAGTAAGTATTCCTTGCAGGCTGTCTAAGGTAAGCTTATCAAAGTGTTTCTTTTCTTCTAGGGCAGAAACCTTAGATTCAAATTTAGATGGTAAGGACCTAACAACTTTTGTGACCACATCAAATTCATTAACCTCTTGACCTAGACCTTTCATGCCATTGAAAATTTCATCAACTCTTAGAAAATATTCAGCCACTTTCTCATCATCCTTCATTTTCAACTCCTCAAACTGATGTATGAGAGTAATAATTTTTGACAGTTTGACTTTCTCATTCCCTTGATATATAGTTTCAAGTTTTTCCTAGATTCCATGAGCAGATTTGCAATGCATGACTTTAATGAACACATCTTTAGTTAACCCACTCAAGAGGGCATGTTTTGCTCTGGAATTTGTTTCATACTTCTTTTTTTCAGCAGCATCAGTGGGAATAGTGGCTGGTACATTGTAATCTTCTAAAACAATGCACCAAACATCAACATCAAAAGAAACAAGAAAAGCTTCCATTCTGATTTTCCAGAACACATAGTCAGTTCCATCAAATAATGGAGCTCTGGATACAGAGGCACCATCTTGAGAATGTGCCATTAAAAACAACTCCAAGACCAAGATCAATCCAAGGGAAATAAACCAATCAGAGGACCCTAGGCTCTGATACCAATTGTTGGAGTTAAAATGACACTGAGAGGGGGGGTGAATCGGTGTTATAACTTATTTGACCAATTTTCACAAATTCAAATAACTATAGCGCAGATCTGATCTCAATATACTCTAATTAATGCATTCATGAATTGAATGTAATCATTCATAAATAGAATTGAGAAAGATAATACCCAAACAGTGAACTGAAATAATCAACAATACAGTAAAGCAAAGGGAACTCAGAAGAACAAGAAGACTCCAGAATTTACCGAGTGGAAAACCCTCCTGGGGTATAAAATCCACTCCCTAAATGCCTTCCTGGCTTAATCTTTTAAACAAAAGTTCACAAAAGCCTTATAGGCTAAAATTCATAGCACCAACTCAAGGAGCACCAACCCCTCATTTAGAGACACCCATCTCAAGGAGTACCAACTCCTCACTCAGATTACAAAATTACAATAACAGTGACTCAGAGGATTTCTCTGTTTTCAGTTAAGCACGCATCTTTCTGTAGAGTACATTCATTCATATACAGACAAGAAATGACACTCTCATAATTACAAGCAACAACATTTTTAGTTTTTCAACACTGGTATATATTTACATTTCAAGTATGTCGATTGTGAAGAAATCTTCAAAATCATTTTTCACCAGATCTGCAGATACTCTTGCTGATTTTTGAATATAAATTTGAATACTATCAGAATGTCGATGATGGAAAAAATCAATAGTAATGCTTATTCGACAAGCTACAAATCATCCAAAAAGAAAAATAGCTCAAAAACAAACTCAATGAATATCATGTTATGTAACGGGTCTGAGATTCAATTCAATCGATGATGTTAGCCTGTAACTGTATTTTGAAGTTTCCATAAATGGCCAAAGAGTTCGAGTCTTCGTAACAATTCGCTGAGACAAGCAGATAGTTCTGTCGAAAGAAATTTATAACATAGTCAGTCATCCTCATAGATATCGCTATGACTCTATGAATTCATTGTAGCCTAAATATTCTTTCACCGAAATCATCCTTCTATCTGTTGCTGTGACATCCTACTGTCGGGGAGACGCTTTGTAGATTTCGCAGTGTTTCACCGAAAGACTTTAAAATTTCCAAGTCGCTGTGACTTATCGCTTTCGGGGGGACCTTTCGTAGAGAACACTAAGTCACATCGAAAAACCTTTTTACTCTTGAGAGTCGCTGTAGCCTTCAACTTTCAGAGAGACAACTTGTAGACAGGTCTTTGTTTTACCGAAAGACATTCGATACATATTGTTTTTCTTACCGACTAGACCCTTTTGTTTTCCATTCACTATCGCTGAAGCCTTTTGACATCGGAGAGACCTCTCATAGATTACTTTATGTTATACCAAAGGTCTGTCATTTCTAAGTTGCCAAGACATTATCATTCTCATACCGATGGAGATCTTTATACAATCCCTTGTGATGTCGTTGTGACTTTATGATTCTTTTGCCGATGCAACCTTCTCCCTTATGAATGTCTCTATAGCCTACCGTCATCAGGGAGACCTCTTGTAGAATATATTGAGTCATATCAAAACACTTCATTCACTCAGAGTCGCTGAGACATTACAAACCTCTTGCCAAAAGCCCCTCATTAGACATAGTCACCAAGACTTTATGAGTTCGCAGAGACATTATATCGATAGCCATTAGTTTCACCGAAAGACCACATGACCATTTCTATTTGCTGAGACTTCTAGAAAGTCCTGCTGAAGGAAAATTTATCGCTGACGAATATCCACTGAAAGTCGCTGTGACATATTGTTATCGGTGAGATGTTATGAAGACTATGCTATGTTTCACCAAAGATACCTTTTCTACAGGCGGAGTCGGCGTGACACATGAACATCGTTGTGACCTTATGCCGATGACCCAACTCCAGTCGATGTGCAACCTCCCACCACTAGTCGGTGAGACACCAATAGACTTGGCGAGACCCTGTCATGAACAATAACACTTCACTGATGAACCGTTCCAAGTGCACAAGTCGGGGAGACATATAGAACTCGATGAGACACCACCCCGATAGCCACAACCTTTGTCGATATGCTCATCCCGAAATGGGTCGGTGTGACATTTTATTTTCAATAAGACCTTATCCTGACGATATAACATATGCCGAAAGTGCTCTTTTCTATCGCCGAAACAGGAAAGAAGTCTTTCTGA
Organism: Sequoia sempervirens; assembly: GCA_007258455.2. Classification (NCBI taxonomy): domain Eukaryota; kingdom Viridiplantae; phylum Streptophyta; class Pinopsida; order Cupressales; family Cupressaceae; genus Sequoia; species Sequoia sempervirens. Next base: position 89,762,445 of record VDFB02256132.1, on the reverse strand, counting down.
AATAATCATTCTTGTGCCAGTCGCCAAGATAGTGCTAATGTTACGCCGAAAGCAGCTTGTATGTTAAGTTCAATCACCTAGACATCTGAAATGTTTTGCCGATAGGCAACTCAGACATTTCAAAGTGGATCGGGGAGACCTTGCCATTCTCACACCAATATGAGTAATCCCGAAAGAGAAACATCCATAACCTGTGAAGTGCAAGGAGAACCATTCTGAACCTGTAGGCATACTTTTGAAATCTGCAAAAACTAAACTTCACATAAGGTTAGTAACTTACAAATTTCTCAAGAACACCCCTATGAAATACCTTGTAGATGCTTCCAAATGCAGTACATGACAAGAGAAAACCAAAAGCATTATGAAAACAAAAACAAGTTACCTATTCCATAGTGGATTGGTGTCACATGTGCTAGTGACCCTTTCCCAATCCTTGATCAATAGCTAAAATGATGAAGTGCAATGGAGATGAAGAACAAGATTATTTCTCAAACCAAAAGAGTAACCTTACATAAAAGTTGTGGATCCATGAATGAGAATGAAGGCCTTCTTTTATTGATTTTCTTGATGAGAGATTGGCCAAGATGGTGAATGTGGGACTAAAGATCCACCAATGAGAATAGGACACTTGTCAAGTGGTGATAAGCCAATGGTTGTGCAAGATTTGGGAATAGTGCCCATGAGAGGGAGAATTTGAATTCAAATTTTGCAATAAATTTTGAGAGGGGGACAAGAAAAACAGCAATAAATGTTATGTTGGAGGGACAAATCAACTTGTCATGTTGAGGGAAAATGAGGGTTTTTAATAAATCAATAAAATTGATCTATTTATGCAAGTGGAGATATCTAGAGAATGCAAGTGGGTGAGATAGTATTTAATCAAGGTTAGATTAAATCGATGATGATTATGTTAGTTTAATGATGATTAGGTGAGTTTGACTTTTAAGACTTTGATATTTGATTTATTTAAATCAGAAAATGATGGAATATGATTTTGGATTTGATTTAAATGGATGTTTGATTTATTAAAAGGTTGATGATAATGTTTACTTGATTTTAAATAACTGACCTTAGGAAATGAGATTATTTAATGAATGAATGAAAGTGATGAATGGACCTAATGTGAAACCTAATTTGACTGAATCTGATCGAATGTATAATGTTAATTTTGCATGTCTAAATTTTGCCCCTCTTTGAAGCAATGTACATGTTGCATTGGTTCAAAGAATAAACTTGTCGTGATCGAAATAAAAAATAAATATGATTTTAAAGATGCCCCAGTGGAAAGAAGTACATTGGTACATTGCCCCCTCGAGAGATCAAGCGAAAAGATTCGATTTGAGGGTCGATCTCGCGATAAAGAGGTTAAAAAATGGGTGGTTATGGACAATGATGCAAATGAGATGATTTTAAGATGCTTAGAATAACAAATCTATATTATCCTAAACAACTTAAATGATTATATGATGTAAGATGGATGAGATGGGTGATGTGATATGCTGTGATTATGCAATGGATGATTTATGAGATGCTTAGACTAACATATCTATATTATGATCATGATATGAATGCACGATGGATGCATTGGTGATGATGATGTTAGTGTAGAAATGAGATGATGACAAGAGGATCCCACAAGTCCATGATCTGACGAGACTTTATTAGAGATGGTGATGATGATAGATGATGATGATGATAAATGATGATGATGATGATAAATGATGATTTGCTTATCAAGGATTGGGATTTTAAAAGGGCTACTTACCTTATGTTTGATTACACATGTAGATACGATGCATCAAGGTATAAAGAACCAAGATGGTGTTGTACCTAGTGCGATGGACTTTGACTCGACAAACAGATAGGAGTATTCTTGTTCACACTTGACATACGGAAACCCTGCTAGGGCATACCTAGCAAAGCAAGTATTCGCCAAGTTATTTTACAAGAACGTCCAACAAGCACAATAGACAAAAGATAATGATCGTTGCCCCATTCCTATCTCTCTAAATCCTTAGTTCGGATATCATCGAGAGGTCCTCGAAATGAGTGCAATAAGATAAATCAAAAGAAAAGATCAAGTATGCAAACAAGTCAATGTTCTTCATATCTCTAGCCAGAGGGATTTGTTTTGATAGGATAAGATCCAAAGTGATATCCAAAATGATGCCCATTGTCGGAACGATATATCCTAGGACATGCATTGTATAGGATGATGATGGTTTTGATAAGTTGACTGATAGGCTATTGATATAAGGTTGATTGTCATGTTTGTGAATGATCAAGATTTTGATTTTGTGTTTAACGGTTTGTTGTTTGCTTTTGATTTTACGATTGAAGTTTTTCTTTTGTTGTTTGTTGTGATTGTTTCTATTTGTTTTGCCAAAGGATGAAGGTGACGATCAGTTTATTATGGATGATTGATTATTGCGCAAGTGAGATGAGACGATGGATTTTTTAAAAAATATTTGGATGTTTTTGACGTTTTGAAATGTTTTGAGGCTATTTTTGGTATTTTTGAGATTTTTACAAATGTTTTGATTTTTCAATTGTCTGATGTTTTTGGATTTTGATGTTTTTTTGAATGTTTTTGGATTTTGATGTCTCGAGGGTTGATAAAAGATCAACCTTTCCTACGTTCAAGCTCAGAGACGACATAGTTGGACAAGATGACCTTGTTTTTAGCTTTTTAAATAACTTTTTGACCTGTTTTTGGATTTTCTGATGTTTTGATGTTTTTGAATTTTCTAATTTTCTGATGTTTTTGGTTTTTTCTATTGTTTTGATGTTTTTGGATTTTCTGATTTTCTAATGTTTTTGGATTTTCTAATGTTTTGATGTTTTTGGATTTTCTGATTATGAGGACTTTAAGACCAAACACGAATCTGATCCGATGAGAACATGCCCCCAGTGTGATGCAATAGACTACTCATAAAGGCAGGACAAATTGACCTTGAGGATGGGCCGAGTAGTACTAGGAGGGATCATGATACGAACACAGGACCAAGCTATGGTGCGGATGCGAGTGGATGAGTGATGGATGGAGATATGGAATGAGATGGATGATGGAAGTGAAATGGAGGATAATGACGAACAAGCTGTAAAGGTCCTGGTGGATGGAAAGTGCTTATTTATGCAAGGTGCCTGTTTGCTAGGTTTTCACCGAGGTACCTGCCCAAAGTGCCACCGAAGTGGTTTTCACTAGAGGGCAATTTTTTCCTTTACTATTTTTGATCCTTTTCTAAATTTTTTGATTTTTTTTTGCTTTTTTGATTTTTTTGTTGTTACCAAGATGCCTGTTTGCTAGGTTTTCACCGAAGTAACCATTTTTTCAAGACTTTTTCTGATTTTTTGGATTTTTTGGTTTTATACCCGGAAAGAATTAGGCATAAAACTTTTTGAGATGGGAGCTATTCATGGGCTCTTGTAGAGGTTCCCCTCCAGGTGTTGATAGTTGATATGCCCCTGATTTATTGCTTGTTGTGATGATGAAAGGCCCTAACCAATTGGGTTCGAACTTTCCTTTGCTGGTAGGATTTGGGACATTCTTCTGATTTTCTTTTAAGAATAATTCTCCGACTTGGAAAGTCCTGCTTCTAATCTTCTTATTGTAGCTTCATTTGAGCCTATTATGATAGACTTGTAGATGATTCAAAGCATCTATGCATCTCTCATCTAGTAACTCTAGCTCATTTAATCTTGACACCCAATAGTCTTCATCAGTGATGAGATTTTGCAATGATATTATAAGGGATGGGAGCTTGATCTCAATGGGCAGTACGACTTCTGATCTGTAGACCAAGGAGAAGGGGGTGGTGCTAGTGGGTGTGCGGATGTTGGTTCGATAAACCTAGAGGGCGGGATTAAGCTGTAGATGCCAATCACGACCTGCGTCATTGACTATTTTCTTGAGGATTTTGAGGATGGTTTTGTTTGTGGCTTCTGCTTGGCCATTGCCTTGGGGATAGTACGGGGTGGAGAAGTGATGCTGGATTTTGAATTTCTTGCACAAGTCGCGAACCTCCTAGTTCTTGAAGGGTGTCCCATTATCTGAGATAATGGCTTGTGGGACACCATAACAACAAATGAGATAGTTCAAGATGAATTTTGAGATCTGCTTTCTAGTGATATAGGTCATAGGTATGGCTTCCACCCACTTTGTGAAGTACTTAGTTGCAGTGATAATGAATTTATGGCCGTTGGATGAGGTGGGTGAGATTTTCCCAATGAGATCGAGTCCCCACTGCGAAAAGGGCCATGGTGTGATAATTGGGTGAAGCTCTTGAGTTGGAGCATGGATGAGGTCCCCATGCTACTAACATTGTAAACACCTTTTAGCGTGATCATGTACTTCTCGCTCCATTGTGGGCCAATAGTACCCTAGCCTCAGTAGTTTCTTGGCTATGGTTATTTCGCTCGAGTGTGAGCCACATATACCGTTATAAACCTTAGTTAGAGCGGTTAATGCCTCCTCAGCATTTAGACAGCACAGTAAAGTACCCTCTATGCTTCTACGGTATAAGGTATCACCTAGGATGACAAATCTAGATGCCTTTTTTATAAAGGTTCGTTTTAGGCTCAATGGTAGGTCAGCGGGTATGACTCCTATGCGAAGATATGTGTAGATGTCGTGATACCAAGGATCTCTAGGACCAACGATTTGACACACATATTTTGATTCTGGTACCTCGAATGTGGGAACGAGAAGCTGCTCAATTAGAAATTCATATTTCAGTACGTTATGAGGGATGTCTAATAGAGACCCAATTGTAGCCATGGTGTCAGCTGCTCTGTTGTTGGTTCTTAGAATCTACTCAAATGTTATGTCAATGAAGGATTCCTTTAAAGTCTCCACCAGTTTCTTATATGGGGTTAGCTTGTCATCCTTTGTCTGATATTCATTATTAACTTGATTTATGATCAACTATGAGTCACCATAGACCTTGAGAGCTATGATATTCCATTGCACTGCTATTCTGAGACCTATAGTCAAAGCCTCGTATTCCGCTATGTTGTTGGTGCAAGGAAATGCCAATTTGTATGATCTTGGTATGCAGTCCCCCTGTGGGGTGATGAAGAAGACACCAACTCCTGATCCATGTTGTGTAAATGACCCATCAAATTATAGTTTCTAGTGATCAACAACGTTGAGGTTAAAGATGGATTCGTCTAGAAATTCAGATACAAGAGGATTCTCAGAATAAATAGGTGCTTCTGCTAATTGGTCTGCAATAACTTGACCCTTGATGGATTTTCTCTCAACATACTCGATGTCATTCTGATAATATCATGACCCATTTTTCCATTCTACCAGTTAACATTGCCTTTGATAAGAGATATTTAAGGGGGTCAATTTTGGCAATAAGCTTGATCTTGTGTGCCAACATGTAGTGTCTGAATTTTTGGGATGCAAACACTATTGTGAGGCATGCTTTCTCAATGAATGAGTAATTTAGCTCATGACCCACCATTGTCCTGCTAATATAGTATATGGCCCTCTCCATTTTGTTTTCATCATGCTGGGCTAGAAGAGCTCCAAGGGCTGCTATTGTTGCTAATACATATAAGATCAATGGCTTCTTTGGGATGGGTGGCATTAATACTAGTGGTGTCAGTAGATATTCCTTTATTTTGTTGAATGCCTCTTTGCATTTGTATCCCATTTGTATGCTACCCCCTTGTGGAGTAGGTGAGAATATGGGTTCTGCTTGTCTGCCAGTTGTGCTATGAACCTTCTAATGGATTGGAGCCTACCTTGGAGACCTCTCAGTTGTTTTAAGTTCCTTGGTGCTTCCATCTTGAGGATTGCTTTGACTTTTTCTAGATCCACCTCGATACCCCTCATGGAGACTATGCATCCTAGCAGTTTACCTGATTGTACGCCAAAGACACACTTCTTGGGATTTAGTCTGACTTTGTATTCCTCCAATCTGTCAAAGATAGCACTTAAGGTTGCTATATGATCTTTTTTTTTTCTTGATTTGGCTAGGATGTCATCTACATAGTCTTCAACTGTCTTGTGAATCATGTCATGGAAGATCAATGTCATGGCTCGTTGATATGTTGCTCCTGCATTCTTTAGGCTGAATGGCATCATGTTCCAGCAATAGGTCCCCCACAGACAAGTAAAAGTTGTCTTGTGTTGATCTTATTTTGCTATCATAATCTGGTTGTATCCTGAAAATCTGTCCATTAATGATAGCATCTCATGCCCTGCTATCATGTCCACTATCATATTGATATTGGGAAGTGGAAAGTCATCCTTGGGACATGCTTTGTTCAAATCTCTAAAATCTGTATAGATTATAATAGCTCCATCAGGTTTTGAAACAGGTACCAAGTTCGATACCCATTCTGGATAATCAATTGGTCGGATGAATCCAGCATCTAATAGCTTTTTGAGCTCCATTTTGACTAACAAAGCGATTTGAGGATGCATTTTGCGAAGCTTCTGTCTGATAGGTTTTGCATCTGGATACACTGCTAGGTGGTGGACCACAGTATTTGGATCAAGTCCTAGCATATCAGCATAACTCCATGCAAATTTTATTTGTCTTTCCTTTAGGAATGCTGCTAGGAGTTCTTGCTCTTCTGATAATAGTGATTCCACATAGAATGTGATATGCAGGGTCTCCTCTTTTCCTAGGTTGACTAGATTGCATTTTTTAGCCAAGACTACTGACTTCTCTTGATGAATAGATCTCAGGGGAAGATTGAATCCTTCATCCTTAGGCACCTCAGAGAGGTTTTCATCATTGGATATGTCCTTTCTTTTTACTATTTTGTTGTCAGAGAGTGCCACAATGTGGTTTTCACTCAAGGACTTGGATATGATTCTTAGTTTCTCACTTTTGCAACTGAAGGATTCAATCATTTCCCCGTAATAGGCATGTGTGTCCAACTCCATTATGAATCCTACCTTGTGATCTCCATCTAGAATGTTATCCCTCAACCCCATGAATTCTAAGAGCTCTTCATCATTTTTGAATGTATCGAGAACTGGTGGTCGTCGTTGGTCATAGTCGATCAGTTGGGGGTAGACTAAGCGGATCTCATGATTTCGACTATTTGGTTCAAAGGATACGGTACTAATCATACATAGGGTGGTATCTTCGAATAGCCTAGGTAGATTGGATAAGGTATCTTCGTCATCGCTACTAATATAGGGCTCGGTTATAAAATTATGTGTGTCCCTACCTGTGACTATTGGTGAGTGTACTTGTACTAGTACTGGCTGAGGAGAAACATTAGCAGCTCTAACTAGAGGACTTCGGCCACATATGGTTATTCTTCGAGTGGCACATCCAAGATCAAGATTTGTTATGGGTCACGTCTCTAGCATGATAGGTGTTATGAGCCCATTGTCATTTTGTCCCAGTCTTTGATTTTGGTCATAGCCCATCACAAGCATCATGTGTAGGCCTTTGCTTCTTTCATCCATTGGTAATTTAGGTGTTTTAATTTCATCTTGATACAACATGTTTGATGGATCTGCTTCAATTACCTCATGGCCAAGGTCTCCCCATCTTATGAATTCAAGATAATTTTGAGGATAGGTTTGTGATGTGGGTGCTTGATTTTCTTGTGGGCATCCTCGTGATCTTGGAGATTGTGGTAACTCTCCTATCACAAAAGCATTGTTAGGGAGCCTATAGCTTCCACAACCATCCTCCTGGATGATGAACTTGATGTCGGATATGGTGGGAATGGTGGGTGTCTCTATCGCAAAAGTGAGAGTGGCGGGATAAATGTATGATGTGGATGGGCCCTCATCATTTTTTGGCACTTGGGGGATTTTGTAATATTTGGCTTCAAGGTTCTTGTAGTATGAAAATGACTCAGGATCTCCATGGACGGTGACCTTCTATCCATTATGTGTGAATTTCACACATTGGTGGAAGGTTGATACTACGGCTTTCATCGCATGAATCCATGGGCATCCCAGGAGGATATTGTATGGAAATTCGAGGTCCAAGACCTGACATGTGGTTTCCATGAGTGTTGGCCCTACTTGGATAGGGAGCTTAATTGTGCCCTGAGACACTCTTTCTTGGTCATCATATCCTCTGATTATGATGCCCTTACCTTTGTCGATGGAATCTTCTGATATTTTCAACTATTTGATGAGGCTGAGAGAACAGATGTTCAAACCTGCACCTCCATCCACCAAGACCCTTTTGATTTTGCTTTTGTTCACAATGACCTCCAAGTGAAGTGTGCGATTGTGAGATGGTTGGGTGGGAAAATCTTGGTCAGAAAACGTAAGGAGATTAGGTGTTATGATTAGGTGTTCCGACCATAGCTTGGAATTGTTCTGCATCGAGGTATGCGGGGATGGTAGATGAGGATAATGCTTCCTCAAGGATCTTTTTATGCGCTAATGAGATTTTTAACGACTCCATGATGGAGATGTGTGCTGGTGTTCTTTTGAGTTGGTCTACAACATTGTAGCTATACGAAACGGCTCCTGATGTAGGGACTCTATTGGGTTGGGATGATCCTGTGATGGTGACTTTTCTGCCTCTTGTGGTGACTCCACAGTCTTCGGCATGAGGGCCCTTGATGGTGATGACCATGCAATCTTCATTGAGGTTGGCAACGACTATTTTGTATACATGATTTACACTACCTTTTCCTTTATCCTTGTTATTCCCTTTGTTGCCATGATTCGGCATCGGATTCGTGTAGATTTTAAGATCCTGATTCCTAGTAGGTGCTTCCACATTTATGATTCTTTTGTCGATGAGATCTTGGATGATGTTCTTGAGTCTCATACAATTGTTTGTGGTGTGGCCTTTGATTTTTTGGAACTCACACAGTTTATTTTCATTGTACCAAGGAGGTTTGACATCAGGTTCTTGATAATTCTCAAATGTAGGAGCTTGGATGAGTTTTTTGTTGATTAACTTTTTCATGATGTCCTCAAGTGGTTCCCCCAAAGTAGTGTATTTTTGTTTGGGGTATGTTTTGCATTGAGGTGGTCCTCTTTGGTCATTGAGGTTATTGATTATGGGATTATTGTTGGGTTGATGTGTTGTGTGATGAATGTTTTGGCATTGTGGTTGGATTTGTGATGCAGGTGTATTTTGGCGTGGACCTCTAATGACCACCTTGGCATCGACAACGCCATCATTAGTGATTTTTTTGTTTCTCGCCCATGTACAAGGTTTATCATTGTAATTTGATGGTGGGCAATTGTTTTGTTGTTCATGATATGGCGTTGATTCGACGGGTTGGGTTGCAAGGGCTCTTTCGATGCTAAGCACCTTGGAGATCAATTGTTTATATGTAGTGATACCCTGAACTTTGAGATGGAATGATAGGAAACTTTCAAGGTTGGCTATGATTGTGCAGACTTCTTGTTCTTTTGGCATGGTCCATTTGTTTTGATTGGCCTTGGATCGCCATCGTTGAAGAAATGAAGCAAAAGATTCATTTTTTCCTTGTTTTAGAGCATATGGTTCTTCAAGACTAACATCCATTGTAATGTTACATGCGTAATTTCTAATGAATTCATCTCTGATTTCTTGGAATGTTTTGATGCCTGAGGGTAAGCGAGAGAACCATTCTATAGTGTTTCCTACCAAGCTCCTAGGGAATAGCCGCATCAGATAAGTATCGTCATATGCAACCTCCATACAATGAACCTGGAATTCCCTGATGTGATCTTCAGGGTTTCCCATCCCTCAATATTTTTCAAATTTAGGGATCTCAAATCCCTTAGGGAATGGTTTCATGTCTAAGCTCCTATCAAATGGATAGGGACACAAGTTGCTCTGTGTTTTGGTTGTTTGCCCTGATTGAAGTTCGAGCACTTGTTGCGAGAGTAACCTAAGTTGTGTCGTCACATCATTCTGGGGATCAAGGGGTGGGATGAATGTGTTTTGAGGTGTTGCAATCATGGTTTGGATGAATGGGTTGGTTGGTGCATTGTTCAATGGTATCGGTATGTTGCGGTGGGAGAAGTAGGCTTCTACTTGCTTTTGGATGAACAATGCTTGTTGTTGCTCTTGTTGTTGTTGTGCTAGGATTTGTGCTTGTTGTTGCGCTTGTTGTTGTGCTTGTTGTCCTTGTTGTTGTTCTAACAACACTTGTTGTTGGGCTTCCAAATCTATTGCTTCTTGCTGCTCTTGGTATTGCTTTAGTGCTTGCTGATATGCTTGCATTTGTGCTGCTTGTGCAAGAAGTTGTGCTTGAGCTTGTGCTTGTAATGCAGCTTGTGCAGCTTTGGCAGCTTGCATAGCTTGAGTGGCTTGTTGCATGGTTTTTTGTTTCTACACTTGTTGGTATCCTCTTTGAAAAGCGGCTTGTAATGTTGTGTCGAATTGATTTTATGTGGTGAACGTTGGTGGTGGTGGGGGTGGTGGTGGATTTGGAATGGTGTTCGTGGTGAGTGATAATGTTGTGTTGATTATTTGGTTGGTGGATGGTGTTCTCGTGTTGATTACATGATTGGTGGATGGTGTTGTTGATGTGGTAAGTGGCGTCATTGATGTGATTGGCCCTTGAGAGACCATGCTTTGCAATGTTGTGGGGGTGTTTGATGATGTTGCCATTACTTGTGTGTTTGTCATTTGTTGTTTTGATGTCAACAATAAGTTTTGAGCATTTGGAAAAATGTTTTGATTGATGGTTGGGATGTTGTTTTGATTGATACTCAGTAGAGGGGGAAGCCCTAAACCAATGAGTGGTGTAGATGACAATGGTGATGGTGGGAGAGGTGGAAATGTAAGGGGGGTGAATTCTTGCAAGAGTGTTGTGGTGTTGAAAATTCCCCCTGGTCCGAACATGTCTCCCTCCTCTTGTGAATTTGTGAGGAGGGGAATTTGAGGTGCTCCGTGAAAAGATGTTTATGATGGGTCATAATGTAAAGTGAGAGGAACATTTTTTTGTAATGGATTATGGGGGATGTATTGTTCCAATGTGGTGTTTACATCCAAGTTTTGATTATTAACAAGGGGATGTGATTGAAGTTCATTGATAAATGTGTTTCCCTTGTTAACGTTGGGTTGAGTTGGAGCAAATGATGTTGTGATTTGCGAGATATTTTCTGTGACATTTTGAGATGGGGGTGTAGATGAAATTGGGATGGTGGATGAGATTGGTAGAAAAGATGTCTCTACTATAGTGGTCACATCAAAATCTGAAGGCAACTTGGCCCCTTGTTTTGCTAGTTCAAGCATGTACAACAAAGTGTTAAGTCTCATCATGATGTTGATGATTCTATGGTTGTCTAGATTTTGGAGCATTTCAGCTATTTCTTTGTGAGGCATTCCAAAGGTAAGATCCTCCCCTTGGGTTTCCTCTTGTGGGTTTTGTGATGATGTTGGAAGGCTAATTGTGAGATTTCCATCCTCAATGGGATTCATTTCAGGAGTGGTTTGGCTAAGATCACTTGAAGCGGGTGTTTCTTTGTTGGCTTCCATACTCTTCTTGTATTGAGATCTAGTTAGAACCATAAAACGGGGATCAATCTTTGAGAATATGGGAGATGAATCTCTTGACTCTTTGGATTAATCTCTATTTTATGTCCCAAAGTGAAAGTTTTAGGATGCTTTTTGGGGATCAAAGGTGATGATAATATGATGGTGATGTTTAAAGATGGATGTTATGGATGTTTTTGGCTTTTGATAAATCTTGAATGAAATACTAGGCTTTTACGATTTTGGATTTTGAGATTTTGGATTTGGGATTTTGTCCTTGAGTTTGATTTTGATTTTGTTTTGGATTTTGAACAAAAAGGCCCTAAGATGTTTGATAATGATCTAAAGGATAGTTTTTTTCAAAGGATGATGATTTGGATATGTGTGAGGAGAAGGATGCATCTACCCACACCTACCCAAACAAGATGATTGTTTCACTAAGTATATGAAGAAGGATTCATCTACATACAGTAAGCTAGATAAGATGATTTTTGATAATTTTGACTAAGTATATGCAAAAGGATGCATCTACACATGCCTAGCCAAAAGGTGTTTTGATAAATGTTCTCAAGGACTTGGTCACAATGTTTTTGGATGATTTTTATTTTCTTGCCACAAAGCCTAGTATCAAAGATGATTTCAAGATTTTTCAAAAGATGATTTGTGAGATGGATTTGATGTTTTGAAAGATGGATGAAAGAGGTTTGATTTGTTTTGATCCTTAGGTGAACCTAAAAAGACACTTTGTGTTTTCCTAGACCTAGGTATTGAAGAGCATGCATATGCTTCCTAAAGACCTTTGTAACTAAGAAATGATTTCATTTGAACATTCATTTTTGGATTTCCAATAATTTTTGCTTTGGGATTTGTGAGTCTCCAATCACACATGAAAATTCATTTTTCTTATCTTTGTTTAATGGATTTATTTTACAAAAAACACTTTCTTTGATTAAGTTTTCAAACTAAGATGTCCAATGTCTTAATTTCTTCAAACTCCACAAGATATGTTATGTGGAAATTTAATGAACTTAAGGCAAGGGTTTCCTATTGTTTACTTAAGAAGACAAATTGAGGTATAATCCAATTCTTAGGAACCTCTAAGGACGTGAATCCCAAGGGAAAGCAATAGCATATGGATTGAGTCAATGATATTTGTCTTCAAAAGGGTTTGAAATTTTGAAAATCATGTTGAATGTTTGTTTGCAAAATGTTTTCAAATAAAAGCACTCTATTTTCAACCAAGAACAAGTACAAACCCTATGGATGTGTAAGACAAGATTTGTTGAATCCCCACTTGGACAAGTCCAGCTATCTTTAGTGAATGGTTAGATGCTTGACCCCACTAGCTCCCCTCCACGACACTCACTTATATGGGGCAGCCAAGCATCAACACCCATGAAACTCCCATGGCATGTTTTCCATTTCTACTAAAGACCGTAAAAGTGTGGGGCAGCTTCAATGACCGCTTCTTGCACCAACAAATAGATTAAGGATTTTGGAAAATACTAGCACATGGGTTCTAGTATGGACTTTCTGTCATAGGAGTTGACCCAACGTGCAAGATATTGGCGTTTCAATATCCACATTTATATCCTGGCTGGAAATACTCTTGGGTTCAGAGTGTTACCAGTTGAGCCATTCCCTTGGGTGATTACTTTTTCCCACAACGCGGGCCCTCTAAGATAAAAAAAAGCAAATGAAGAAAAAAACCCATAACTTGATCAATCTTTGATAGCAACAAAGAGAGAAGATACTTGAAAATGCCCCCCACTCACTCTCACACAATAGTTTGTTCAATTTTAAGCCCAAATCGAAGTGTGGAGGTGATCACTTTATCTTACACCAAAATCACCAAAAAGGCCTTTTGATTCTCAAGATCGCTTGGAAGTACGAGAGAAGCGCATACGTCCTTTTCAATGACTTTATTTTAAGTAATTAACCACAAAACAAGGCAAACACACATTCATTTTATCCTTCCAAAGCAATTTTTTGATTTGTTTTAAGCACCAAATGAAATATGAAGATTGCTTGTCCAATTTTTTAGCCCAAAATGAAATTTAGTAAGTGTCTAAGCTTGAATTTTAACCTTTTGCGAATGGAAAAAATAAAATTGTTCTTTTTAGACCCAAATGAAAATTAGTGTCCTAGGAGCGAAAAGGTAACAATTTCGTAAAGAAGTGTTGAACAAACACTTAAAGCGTTTAAAAAAACTTTGAGTTTTTTAAAAAAAATCCTCCTCCTTTCATTTTCCTTTGCTAGCCTTCTCCTTGCTTTCCTTCATTTTCACGTTGTACCTTTGTTGACTTTTCGCTTTCCTTGTACCTATAAAATAAAAGACACTCATGTGAGGATCAAGATATCAAACTCATTTTGATTATTCACTTCAAATAATAACATTATCCAAAATGAAAGGACAAAGATTTGGATGATTATGATAGTAAAAGAATGATCATGCTTTGATATTGACTCTATGGAAAATACATGATCACACTTAATAGATCTATTCCTTCCCATTTTGACATTGACAAGCTTTTTGAGCCCATAAATCAACTATAAAGAATAAATCTCTAAAAAAAAAACTTCTTAATCCTCAAATGTTTACTCTTTCAAAGCTCATAGATTTTCTCAAACCTTAAGGATAGAAAGTATCCTCCAACTCTTGAATATTTTGACTATAGGAAAAAAAAAATTGATAAATTTTGCAAAGTAAACCGATTTTATCCACCACAAGCAATGCATCTTCTCAAAGCATCATCCTAAGTTTCAAATTTTGACTATTTTCAAAATAACCTTAATGATGAAATTTAGTGGATTAAATTTAACATCTATCAAAAAGCATCCCCACAATCATTGAGCATTTAAAGATTAAATTCAGGAAAGTATTCATGAGGCAACTTTCAAATACTTAGACGCTTTTATGTTTATATAGCATATGTCAAATAGCAAGGCTAGTTTCTACTGATTTGTAGCTCGCATTGAAAAAATAGAAAGTGTCCCTTAGAAACATTGCCATGATTATTTTTAAATTTGTATCACCATCAAGCGCACCTAATCTCTCAGCAACTTATTTCGCTCTCTTTTGACAGATAATTGGTAGATACTGGCTGATAGATAACTCAATAGCAAAAAAAATGCAGACAAAAGAGAGGGGGATGCATTGATTCTATCATCAATGCACCAACCAACTCTACTCAAGACTTCGCAAGGAAATTGTGGGTGGGATGTAGCGACAGGGCATGTGAACTATTCAACATAATGGCTATGGCCTCGTACAAAAACCATCGACCTCCTTAAGAGTTTTAAAGAACCCACAATCTCAGGAAATGCAATGATAGAAAATCTTTGTGAAAGGCAGTAAGATATACAAAAATGCATTCAAAAGGTATACTAGAGACAAGGCATGGCAGTCAACACAGCACATCTATTATAAATGTGAGCTAAAATACAAACTTGTATTTATAACCTCAAATTGCTCTCTTTTGTCAACACCAATGCCGGTGGTTTAAGACAGTGTCTTTGCATGATTTACATAGATAGAAACAACATTTAAGGCATGCATCTATCTATTTTAAACAGAAACAAAAAGTACCAGCAGGTAGTTATCTTCAGATTTGCGCACCCCTCACAACTTTCCATCACAAGTAGCTAGTCAAAATACAATTAACAGGAAAAAAAAATTGCGCCTTAATATTTTGAATATACTTTCAGTCTTATGCTATTAGTGGGTGTAAAGAGATGCCTGGGCCTATGCAATATGCTAGGAGGATGCTGGTCAAGGTTTGAATCCTGAGAATTGGGTGAATGAAGCTTCTTAAAAAGAAACTCTGGCCATATGTATGTATATGCAGTGACAGACAAGGAAATCTATCAGTGAGTCAGCCAGACATTCAAGGCTGTGAAAACAGACTGAGTGTAAAAAATAATCATAAATAATAGTGCAATACTATACGTGCTACATGGAGATTGTAAGCAGAGAAAAAGTGATTTTAGGATGCCAACCAAATACAGACAGTGATTTAATGTGCAATGTACTAATAGTGTGATGTACTAATAGTGTGATGAATACGAGATTTAAAATGTAGATCAAGCATAGATTTGGGACGTGCTCGATGGGTATGAAGTTGGTAATTGCTTTAAAGCTATGAGATCCAATGATGGCAGCATCATAAGATTGTGTGATGCATTCTTTTGTGTCAAACGTGCTGAGCGAGACCCGCCTGTGTATGTTGAATGGCCTGTTAAAACTGTCACTCTAAATTCTACAGTTAATGAAATAATTTCTAAATCATTGACTGTAGTGGATATATCCAAAGACAGATAGGCTTTAGTTGAAAGGTAAGGCTTTCAAATTCTGATAAGGTATTCAAATGAAATATTTATTTGAAACAATGAATGTTGCAAGTCAACATGAAGCAGAAACTCAGAGTAACAAAACAATATATTGAAAAGGTTTTAAAGAAAATCCTGCAAAAATCTTTTCCACCTTTTCTGCCCTCCTTCTAGCTCCAAATGTAAGCATACTTTTGAAATCTACAAAAACTAAACTTCACATAAGGTTAGTAACCTACAAATTTCTCAAGAACACCCCTATGAAATACCTTGTAGATGCTTCCAAATGCAATACATGACAAGTGAAAACCAAAAGCATTATGAAAACAAAAACAAGTTACCGATTCCATAGTGGATTGGTGTCACATGTGCTAGTGACCCTTTCCCAATCCTTGATCAATAGCTAAAATGATGAAGTGCAATGGAGATGAAGAACAAGATTATTTCTCAAACCAAGAGAGTAACCTTGCATAAAAGTTGTGGATCCATGAATGAGAATGAAGGCCTTCTTTTATAGATTTTCTTGATGAGAGATTGGCCAAGATGGTGAATGTGGGACTAAAGATCCACCAATGAGAATAGGATACTTGTCAAGTGGTGATAAGCCAATGGTTGTGCAAGATTTGGGAAGAGTGCCCATGAGAGGGAGAATTTGAATTCAAATATTGCAATAAATTTTGAGAGGGGGACAAGAAAAATAGCAATAAATGCTATGTTGGAGGGACAAATCAACTTGTCATGTTGAGGGAAAATGAGGGTTTTTAATAAATCAATAAAATTGATTTATTTGTGCAAGTGGAGATATCGAGAGAATGCAAGTGGGTGAGATTAGTATTTAATCAGGGTTAGATTAAATAGATGATGATTATGTTAGTTTAATGATGATTAGGTGAGTTTGACTTTTAAGACTTTGATATTTGATTTATTTAAATCAGAAAATGATGGAATATGATTTTGGATTTGATTTAAATGGATGTTTGATTTATTAAAAGGTTGATGATAATGTTTACTTGATTTTAAATAACTGACCTTAGGAAATGAGATTATTTAATGAATGGATGAAAGTGATGAATGGACCTAATGTGAAACCTAATTTGACTGAATCTGATCGAATGCATAATGTTAATTTTGCATGTCTATAGAACTAGATTGTCAATGAGAACAAACTGAAAGAGATTTTGTCATCAAGGACAAACTATAAACACAACTAAATTTCAATAGAGTCACTATTCTGAAAGGATTGCTCACTACTAGAGGCTCACTACTAAGGACTCACTGCCTAGAATAGAAAGAGATTGATGAAAGGTTGGATCACTCAGAAGGATGAATTGTTAACTTTTCATATGCAACATGTTGAAGATATAGTTCCAATTAAGCTTAGAAAACTAACTTTACACACTTCATGCTTCACCACTATCACCTTTCACACTTCACACTACATCAAATCTTGCGCACACTCTTAGTTACATCCAATACACTTCATCACACAATGAATTAACCTTGTATATATACCACAACCAACTAAACCATCAATTAGGTCAACGTGATTAGATAAAACATGTAACACAATAACTTGTCGACAAAAAACTCCAACACACATGTTTTACAAAGGGAACAAAAATGTGTACCACACCAAAATAGGTTGGAATGACCTATAATCATTCCCATGATTATGCCCTATATACAACTCAACTCCGCATGACCCTAAAACCTTTAGGTCAGCACCGCTAGTTAAGCAACAACTAAGTGAGCCAACTATTTGTTCACAACTTGACACCTAGACCACCAAATCATTTGCCACTTGGAGTGCATACATTTCTAACACCTTCCAACACAGTTTCCTCAAAACCACATAGCATAATATTCATTCGTGGTGGAATGTGGAGCATTTCAACATGCACTTTGCACCTATAACACTACCATTCCTAAGCCCCATACACTGTCAACAATATCTTCAACTACTAAAGACATCAAACCTATTTGGATTTAGACATATCCAACACATACCATGAACACCTCAAAACTACATGACAAGATTATGCATAGTGAAGTAATGTAGACCACAAAACTGTTCCTCTGATCACTGAATATGTACATTGGGACATAGTCAATTCTCCCAAACACTTGTTCTTCTTTGAACCAACACTTCTACATTTTTGTAATGGGTTTCCATCAAGAAAAAACTATACAACATCCATACACCATCATGCTCATGTTTCCAACAATCTCCCCCTTTGGCATTGAGGTGGGTGTAGAAAGATAGGGGTCAAAAAGTAGCCAACCCATTTTATTTTTTTTGAAAAATCCAAAATGTGAGCATGTTATAATGTTTTCACATTATGGATTGGAGTGATCAAGCCTTAGGATTTTCCACTACAAGGCCAAAATGCACTCACATTATAATGCGAACATGTTTTTCCTTATATATATATATATATATATATATATAAAGTTCATTTCATTCTATTTTCTGTTGTTTGCAATTTGGTTTGTAGCCTACAAACCCTAAAAAATGCACTCGCATTCCAAGAAGGAAAAATTTGCTCCATTTTTTCATCAAATGCCACCATAACATCGGGGAGGTCAAACGAGTAAGTTGTTTTTTTTGTGAATTTGATATTAAATTGGTAGATTTAATATTTTTTTGATATAAATTTATTTAATTTTTCAAGAAATGATAATGCACCTCCTTCTCCTCAAAATCTTAATCCACCTCATAGTGAATTCCTTCCTAAAGAAAAACCCCAACAAACACCTTGAATAATTCCTCAAGATGCTCCAGGAACTCAAGAAAATTTGATGGGGAAGTTTGAAAATAACAAAAAACAAATTAAGGAGTTAATTGCAAGGTTGGGAGATCCTATAGGCACAACCTCACATAGAACCATGCTTTCTCAATCACTTGAATCGATAATATCACATGTATATTCAATTATCAATAAAAATAAGTAGTTGGTTGGAGAAGAGACAAGAGTTTAACAATTTTATGTAGATAAATTATCATATAAACAAGTTAAAGATGAAAAAATTATAAAATTTGACTTGTGTGCACTATTCACAAACCTCAAAATGAATCAACCTTTATATCCTTCAAGAAAGAGGTTCCCTATCCTTTGGTGCAATCGCCAAGGGATAAAGAACAATTTTCAGAGGAGCTGGTGGATGGTATTTGACCATCCTCCATGCAAACACAATGTGGTGCCACAATATTTTTTGAGGAAACTCTATTGTGAGTTGGTCTTCAATAAAATCTCAAACTATTTTGACATGCGGAACTTCCAGTGTATAGGTGGGGGCTCTGCACAAGACAGAGTGAGGAAACATATTCATGAACTATGGACAGTGAGATGAACATTCTCTAGACCAAGGTATGATCATGTAACTATCCCTTCCATTGTGAAGGAGAGTGTTGAGGTGAATATATTGTAGTCGATTAGTCCCCTCACCTAGAGCCTATGCAACATATCAGTCCTCTAGCATAGGGTGAGCCTTGCGAGTCTTTGGGGAGTACAGTTCCACCTCATTATTGTCAAGTTTGTGGGTCACTCTATGTTTATGATCCCACAGATAGTCGGGATGCAGGTTTCTAGGTTACATCTATAGTTGATCATATGGTGATGATAGATTCCCTCCTTAGTAAGACATTCGACCTTGATAGTCAGGTAAACATAAGATTAACTAAATTAGTTGAATGACTATAATGAAATTTTAGGGTCATGGTGTTCACTCTATTTTTAGTGGTTCTCCACCTCCTTATTACATGATTGCATGTACTGTAGAGGTATGCAACTAGTAAATAATTATTAATATTACATGTCAATTTAGCTAAATGTTATATTCAATGGTGTTTTTATATCTCATTTTGGATGTTGAATAGGTTAATCTTGGAGCTTTGTCAGCAACACCTACAAGTGGAAGTGGTCATCGATTTTTCACTCAAGAAATACAGATTATTTATAATTTTAAAATGGAAAATTGTATTTCATAATTGAATAATGTTTAATGACTTGAAGGTTCTAGATAGTTTGTAAGTATGCTTTGTACTTTTTAATTAACTTTATTTCAAGTTTTTATGCACTTCATAATCTATGAAATTTATTTTTTCATGTTGTTGATGTTCAAAAATATAGGTTAGTGGCATCACTAGCTTGTAGCATACCATTTCACTCTTATCCTCCTAACTATTATCACTAGCTTGTAGCATACCATCTCTTTGCTCACTATTGGGCGCATGAATATTGCTCAAGATATTGATCTTATTACTACCCTTGTCCTATGTTGACTATACTTATCATGATGAATATGTTATTTCATTTATGTTATGCATGTAGAATTTTATTTATACCTTTGACGTGCTTGACATCATAGAGGACTACTCTCTTGCTTTCTTGATTGTATACTATCATCTTCTATCAATTATCTTCAATGGTATCTACTCCATAGACAAAGTGCTATCCACTTATCATTGAGAATGATATGCCCTCTTTCTATCCATTCACAAGGACTATCCTTTATTCATGAATATGATCATTAAAAGGGTATGTGTAGGATCATCATGGAAAAAACAAGAACTTAAGTGGCAAAAAAATGAGAAAAATCAGAGTTAGGCAACTTGACATAAAAATTTGAATAAGTTATCTATATTATTTCAAAAATATGTAAGAATAGAATCTGTAGAAAAATGAATGTAGTCTCTAAACTACTAGGTTTGTTTAAAAAAAAGAAATCTATTTGATGAAAATTTGAAATTTTAATGCAGTAGTACTTAAATTTCAAGGAAAAAATAACAAGTAGGTGTCTGTCTGACCACCCTAACCACAGTAAAATGATAATATTTTTTATAAAATTTTAGATATAAGTAGAGGACTCATGTCTCGATGTGATGCATATTTTTATAATTTTTTCCAAGTAAATAATTAATTATGAATTTCTTAGTACAACTTTTAAAAAATATAAAAAACGCATATGTTTGACCACCTTAACTTGGTCAAAACTTCATGAAATTCAATTTTTCTTTTTTTGATCCACTATTATGCGAAGTATAGAATGTGACAAATGTTTTGGATTCAAAAAATGTGATACCATTTGAAAGTTATAATATTTTTTTCAATCAGTCTATCAATCAGGACTTTAGTCATAATTTGAATAGAAAATGAATAATAATTACTTATTAATTTCAAAGTAAAGCATAATTTATATTGGTGGAAATCTAAGAATTTCCTTTAAAAACCATTTTCATTTCATCAATTTTGGGTAAAAAAAAATTCGTCAGCCACATACCCATCATATTGCCACTTTTTGGCCAATCATGATCCTGCACATACCCAAAAGGGAACTGTCACTCTAAACTATCCTTTAATAATAAACTATGCATGCTCCTCTTATACCAAATGTGTACTAAGTTTGTTGCTTCTCCTATGAGACTATCTTGTAGTATTGGATTTCATGTGATTACCACCACATTCATGGCTGTTATGCACTCTTTACCTTGAGGCATCTTGGTTGAAAACATATAAATTATCTCATAAAAAAAATTCTTCCATAATTACTCCTTGAAGCATTCTTTGGTACTAAAATACATGTGACTATCCTTACATCTTGTGACTTTATCTACTATCATATTTAGTCTTATGTAACTATCATATTATAGTTCTTTATTTATATGCTATATCCTTTATTGTTCATTTGTTGTCCTTTATTCATCATTTCTCCTTGTGATCATTACTCTACCTATGTGAATATTACACTATCCACTATAATGAAGATATCTCACTCCATTTCTTAGTTAGATCTATTATTTTTTATTCACCAATGAATATGAATAGAATGTTGAGTTTTTATGAAAATCATGGAGTTTCTTTATAGGTGTGAATTCTTATCAAGATATTAGGACCATAGTCCCCTCATTGCTCATTATCACTACATCATTTTGTTCTCAATTGACAATGCTCATTATTTCTTCTTTTCATGCATCTCACTATCAAACTAAGTTACATTATTTCCATAAATCTTATCCCCACTTCAAAAAAATTTCATACTTTTCATCAACAAAGGTTTGCATGACTTCTTTATGTAATCATGATATTGTCCCTTTCTTGCATGATATGATTGTACCTAGGACTATCATCGTGTGAATGTCCTTTAATTTGAAATTTCCCTCATGAAACATGCAAACCCTTGGCATTCAATTGATACTCAT
This sequence comes from Sequoia sempervirens, assembly GCA_007258455.2. Classification (NCBI taxonomy): domain Eukaryota; kingdom Viridiplantae; phylum Streptophyta; class Pinopsida; order Cupressales; family Cupressaceae; genus Sequoia; species Sequoia sempervirens. The sequence continues at coordinate 89,740,494 of VDFB02256132.1, read as the reverse complement.
GAAGACTCTTACTGATATGAGGATACTATGTCGATAGTCAAGAGCATAGGATACTCCATCCTTTCTCCTCATTTCCCCTAACTATCACATTGCTCTATCATTTGTCCTTCTATTATTACAACCCTACTTTGTCATTTATGAGACCCCTTACTATGCAAGATGCCCTTATAACAACCTCTTCCTCTTTCAACTTCTTCTTACCAACTTATAAACTACCCAATATGGCTCTTGTGCAATGTATTTTGTCTTGTTGGTTCTCTAGGAAATATTGCTCTCTTCTATCAATCTTTTGTTCACCATGTTGTTCATGAATAGTTTTGATCATAAAACAAGATTTGAAATAGAATTGTATGGATTAACATATCCCAAGGAATACAATGTTGTAGTAACTACATATTAAACTATGAAGTAATAAATAGTTCAATAAGTACTCAATTTTTTTTACTTTTTCATACATTAGAAGCCATGACCTGCATCACTCTTTCTAGTTTTCGTAATTGAATAATATTGTTTTATTTTTAGATGATGCAAGTAGAGACTTCTCTCAATATTTATAGGGAAATGGAGCATGGTGTCTCTACTACAATAGAGAGCTTGATGTCTTTGATGGGGGTATGAGGAAAATTAGTAAATTTCAAATTACATTGATTTTTTTAGCTATTTATTACTAAAAAATAAAATGATTATTGATTTGTAGTTTAATTTCTATCTAGATGGTTGTTATAGGGCATTTCAATGTCACAACATGAGCATGTCGTTGTTGTGGATGAGGAGAGAGATAATTTGGTGGTAGTAAGTGATTATTTTGTTAAATATTTTATTTTATATAATGTAATTTCTATATATTAATGTATATACTTTGTATTATAATAGGTATGAATCCATGAAGAATTAAATAGGAGGTGCAACCCTCAAGTTAAAAGTAGACCATGCTATCATATGTATCTCCATCCCCCCGACAATCAAAGGTTTCCTGTGATCTATTTTCTTCACCTAGATGGGAATGAATATTTATTAGGGTCCTTTGTTGTATGCCTATATGGAATTTTTGGACATATATTTTGTATTGCATATACATGAAATTGTATGCCCATATGAAATTCTTGTAAGACTATTGTTGTAGATATGAGGAAGTTTGGTTGTGTTTTCATTAATGTTTTCATTGATGTCAACATAGTTTAGTATGTTACAAGTTGTACATGTGTAGCTGAGATGTTGTGAGTACATGGAGCTATCTTTATAGTGTTGCAGATATGTTATTTTGATAAGTTTCCAAGTGCTTTTGAGAAAATTAAATAAAGAAGAGAAAACAAAATGTTGAAAGTGTTTAGAATGTGCTCTGGTATGTGCTTTGCATCTCTCCTGTGTTGATTATATGCTTGTGTGGACCTGAAAGTTTGATAATGGTGATTTAGTTGTGATATTTCCTGAGTTTTAGCTTTTGGTGTGATGGTATGTGAAATTTACGCTCACCAGTATGTGAACTATTATGGAAGAGTTGGTATTCTATGGACTGGGAGAAATATTGTTGCTCTACAATTTTTCTCTATTTCATTTAAGATCTTGTAGATCTAGAATATGTCTTGTAAAGGTCTTTTATGTGCTCTACAAAAGAGGTTTGAAGATTGGTGATCCAGAAGTCATGTTTCAGTAATTCAATGTGAAGTTCATACAATCTAGATGGACTGGTGAAAGATGCTCAGTGGTTGAAGTCTTTTTTTTTGTTGCGGATGCATGTGGAAGATTCTGAGATGTATTCCCATGCTTAATGAAGCATGTTGTGGCATCCACGTGTCATCTTCTAGTTGGGAAGTGTGCATATCAATTATTATTTTTGTTTTCATTAGGTTTGGTTTACCTGGTGTTTACACTTCATTCAAAGAATAAAATTAATTTGAGGATGCATGTGATTGATCCAAGATATTATTTTTTGGTCTTGGTTAAATGTTTTATAATTGGTCCACTCTTATTCCTTTCCATCGTGGGAATTTTGAGCTACTGGCCTATTTTGAATTTATGAAATAAGGTATTTGTGGCCGACCTTGGAGAAAGTTTCTAAGGTTGATGATGGTATAAAAGCAAGTCAAATAATGAAGAGTTGTATAATAGTGTGATGCAAAGTGATGAAAGTGAGCCACAAATCATAAGAGCAGAAGTGTGTGTGTGTGTGAGTTGTAATAGCAGTTTTTAACTTGTGTTGAAGGAAGTGAGCTGAAGGTTTCTGCAATCTTGCAAATGTGCATTAATTGTTGTGGTGGATCTTTTGTTCTCTTTTGTATCTATAGGTAGTGTGCCTCTCTGTTGGACAATGAGTCCTTTCTATAGGCATTGAGCCTTTGTATTTGGATAGTGAGTCCTCTTTTGGTTAGTGAGCCTTTGTTTTATAATCTTTTTTATTGTGAGTTAATTCTCACCATGGTTTTTCCCTCATTGGGTTTTCCACGTAGAAATATAGTGTTCATTGTGTTGATTTGTTTTCAGTTATTTGTGTTTCATGCTCTTACTTAATAAAAAAATAGTGTGGTTGTGGAATTAATAAGTGTTGAAGTTTTAAGTTTGAATTACATGACAACTGATTCACTGCTCCCTCTCAGTTGTCTTGCACCTATTTAAAAATTGGTATCATAGCCTTGGTTCCTTGTTGTTGATCTTAACAACTTAAGGAAGATCTGATCACGCGTAAGTTGGCAATCCCTATGTTTGATGGAACTGACTACAATGACTAGAAGGGACAAATGAAAGGATATATTATCTCCTTTGGTTTTAATACCTAGAAGGCTATTGAGACAAAGTATACACCCCCATCTGGTGGTCTTACTATTGCATATGAGATCTCTCCTTATGAAGAAAATGAAAAGGAAAAGTATGCTATTTGTAGTGGATTATCTAAAAATGAGCGAGCAAAGGTTTATTCTTTGGAAACTACATATGAAGTCTAGAAGAAGTTGGAGGATATGTATGAAGGAAATGAAAGAGTAAAATTGACAAAGAAGCTAGTGGCGAAGCGCAAATTTGTGAATCTAAAGATGGAAGAAGGTGAAGAGTTTACAAGTTTCTTTCAGAGAGTTGAACTTACTGTAAATGAAGTTAGAAATCAAGGAGGAAAACTATCAGATGAAGATATAATTGAGAATATCTTGATAACCTTACTGGAGTGGTACAGTGATAAGATCTCAGTCATTGAAGAAGTATATGATCCCAAGACTTACACCTTGGAATAGTTGTTTGACACCTTGAAATAATTTGAGATGAGAAAGTTCTAGAAATAAGACAAGATAAAAGAAAAAACAAAAATGAAATTTAAGGCATTGAAGATTGAAGAGGAACCCAATAGTTATGGTGTTGATGAGTTGGAAGCAAACTTCACTAGGAAGCTGAAGAAAGGAACCAAAAAGTATAAAGGTATGTTTCCCTTTAAATGTTTTAGTTGTGGTAATATTGGTCATTATGCTTCAAGATTTCCGAATAGAGCTGTACATAAGAAGAACAAGGATTAGAAGGATAAGGATATGAAGGATAAGAAATATAAGAAGATGTACTATGTTAAAGAAGAAGCGGGAATTTATGATGATGAATCTAAAAATGAGGTTGATGGTAGTGAATGCTTATTCTTAGCTTTGGAAAGTAAATTTGTATCCATTAACCCTAGAAAACGTGTAAGCAAGAAGGCTCAGAGAGTAAGAGAAATAGGATGGAAGGTACTTTGGTTACCACTTTTCATGCAAGACATGATGAAGACTATTGGGTAATTGATAGTGGATGTTCTAATCACATGACCAGAGATAAGAGTAATTTCACTAAACTTGAGAAGTATGATGGTGGTTTAGTTATGTTTGGTGATGATTTAGGAGAAAAGATATGTGGGAAGGGTTCAATTATTTTTTATGGAGTGCATAGTACTGATGATTTATATCATGTTAAGGGTTTGACGCATAACCTTCTGAGTGTTGGTTAGAGGTGTAGCAATGGTTTTAAACTTGTGTTTCAAAATAATACCTGTGAAATTAGAAAAGGATCTAGGAGTGGAGATATGATTGATACTAGAAGAACTCATGGAAACATCTATCAGTTGAAAGGATTTGATGGTAATTTCCTTGTATCTTAAATTAGTGAAAGTTGGTTATGGCACTGGAGAATGGGACATGTGAATTTTGATAACTTGGTCAATATTAGTGAAAAAGAGATTGTTTGAGGAATACATAGAATCACAAGACTTGGTAATGCTATTTGTAGAAGTTGTCAATTGGGGAAACATACAAGATGTATCTTTAAGGGAAAAGAGCATTCTACTACCAGAATGTTGGAGTTAATTCATACTGATCTCTATGGTTTGAATAGGACTGGAAGCTTGAATGGTGACAAATATTTCATGTTGCTTATTGATGATTACACTTGAATGACATGGGTTTCTTTTCTTAGAGAAAAGACTCAAGCCTTAGATAGGTTCAAGGTATTCAAAGCTAGAGTGGAAAATGAAGTAAACTTGAAAATCAAGTGTTTGAGATCCGATAGAGGTGGAGAATTCACCTTTTGTGAATTTAATGCATTCTATGAAAAGCATGGCATAAGAATACAATTTTCTTCTCTGAGGACCCCTTAGCAAAATGGAGTAGTTGAAAGGAAAAACCGGATAGTACATGAAACTACTAGAACCATGATGAAAGAATCAAATGTATTGGATGTGTACTAGAGAGAAGCAATACATACTATTGTTTATGTTCTTAATAGAGTTTAGATCAGACACAACACTAAGGCTTCTTTTGAGTTATGGACTAGTAAGACTCCTACAGTGAAGTATTTCAAGGTATTTGGAAGCAGATGTTATATTAAAAGAGATGATGAAATATTGGAAAGTTTCATGCTAGATGTGATGAAGGAATATTTCTTGGATACTCGACTACTAGCAAAGCATACAAATGCTTTAACAAAAGATTGAGAAAGATTGTTGAAAGTGATAATGTGAAAGTTGATGAAGACATACACAAACCTATTGAGATTAGTGAAGTTGAACCTGATGATCCCATCTATGGGCATGTACCTAAGGAGAACAAGGAGAATGAAGAAGAAGCGAAAGAAAAAAAGTGGAAGAAGAAGAAGGAGAAGAAGAAAATGAACTAGAACCTACTATTAGAACTCCTAAGTATGTTTAGAAGAATCATTCAGAGGATCAAATAATTGGAGATAAAAGTGAAGGTGTGAAGACAAGAAGCAGTGTTGCAGCTAAGGTAAATTTGTGTCTATTATCTAAAGTAGAACCAAAATTTGAAAGTGAAGCATGTGAAGATGAGTTGGATGAGAGCTATGAAAGAAAAATTGCAGCAGATAGAAAAGAATCAGACATGGGAAATAGTCCCTAGGCTAGTGAATAAAAATGTGAATCTTGGTTCTAAATGGTTGTTCCAGAATCAGCTGAATGAAGTTGGAGAAGTGGTAAGGAATAAGGCAAGACTAGTATGCAAGGGATATTCACAAGTTGAAGGTATAGATTTTGAAGAAACATTTTCCCCTATGGCCATAATGGAAGCTATAAGGATGTTTTTGGATTTTTTTGCTCACAAAGACTTCAAAGTGTATCAGATGGATGTAAAGTCAACATTTTTGAATGGTGAGTTGGAGGAAGAAGTGTACATGGAGAAACCTAAAGGCTTTCAGTTGTCTAACAAACTAGACATGGTTTGCAAGTTGAAGAAGGTGTTGTATTGACTGAAGCAAGCTCCTAGAGCTTGGTATGCAAGACTGGATAAATATATGGCAAAGCAAGGATTCAAAAAAGGTTCTACTAACAACAATCTTTACTTCAAAGTGCAAGGTAGCAAAATGTTGATAGTAGTTTTTTATGTTGATGATATCCTTTTTGGTGGAAATGAAGGCATCTATAAAAAGTTTGTTGAAGAAATGCAGAAAGAATTTGAGATGTTTATGATCGATGAATTAAGTTTCTTTCTTGGTCTACAAGTCAATCAAATTAATAAAGGGATATTCATTTCACAATCTAAGTATGTAAAAGAGTTGTTGAAGAAGTTTGGGATGGATGATTCCAAACCGGTTTGTACTCCTATGGTAACTGGATGTAAATTGAGAAAAAATGATGAATCTGCTAATACTGATCAGAGAAAATATAGATCTATGATTGGTGGACTATTTTACCTTACTGCTACCAGACCAGACATTATGCATATAGTGTGTTTAGTTTCCAAATTCCAAGCAGATCCTAAAGAGTCACATATTGTAGCTGTAAAGAGGATATTTAGATATCTGAAAGGTACATTGAATTATGGACTATGGTATCCTAAGAGTAATGATTTCACCCTGAGTGCTTAGATAGATGTTGATTGGGATGGATGCGTAGATGACCAGAAGAGTACTAGTGGTGGTGCTTTGTTTCCTAGTGGAAGATTAGTTTCATGGTTGAGCAAAAATAAATACTTTTGTTTCATTATCCATAGTTGAAGTAGAATATATTGTTGCAGCATTCGTTTGCACACACAAGTTTTATGAATGAAGCAAACACTAAAGGACATTAGTGTGGTATGTGATGAGCCTATCTCTATTTTCTATGACAACACAATTGCAATAAACATTTCAAAGAACCTAGTTATGCATTCAAGAACAAAACACATATCTATGAAGTATCATTTTCTAAGAGAAAAAGTGTTGGAGAATGAGGTCAGATTGGAGTATGTGACAACAAAGGAACAAATTGTAGACATATTTACTAAGGCTCTTCCAAAGGATACTTTTTGAGCATCCTAGGGAGATGTTGGGAGTCATTGGCCCTCCGAACTAGGTGCACATGAAGGTGCATCAGTCTAGTGAATTCACAAATTCTTCATTTATTTGGATTGATAAATGGGTCTACTCCACAGGGGGAGTAGAAATGGTTTTCATTGTTGTAGTATGAGTGTGCTCCTAAGGGGGAGTAAGCAAAGTTTTTGATCTTTTCCATTGATGTCAAAGGGGGAGAGCAAAGTCATGTGATAAATAGTTCTCTTGGTATTGTGAAGAATAATGTTTTCTTTGATGGTTTTTCACATCATGTGTTGCCATCAATGACGAAGGGGGAGATTTTTGCAAATATGAGCAAGTTTGGTGGTGTTGTCATTAATATTGTCATTAATGTCAACATAGTTTAGTATGTTGCAGTTTGTAGATGTATAGCTAAAATGTTGATGAGATGTTGTGAGTACATGGAGCTATCTTTATAGTGTTGTAGATATGCTCTTTTGATAAGTTTCTAAGTGTTTTTGATAAAATTAAATAAAGAAGAGAAAACATAATGTTGAAAGTGTTTAGAATGTGCTCATGTATGTGCTCTATATTTCTCCTAGGTTGATCCTATGCTTGTGTAGACCTGAACATTTGATAATAGTGATTTAGTGGTACATGAATTGTTATGACAGAGTTGGTATTCTATGGACTGGAAGAAATATTGTTGCTTTGCAATTTTTCTCTATTTCATTTCAGATCTTGTGGATCTGGAATATGTCTTGTGAAGCTATTTTTTGTGCTCTGGAAAAGAGGTTTGAAGATTAGTGATCTGGAAGTGATGTTTCAATAACTCAGTGTGAAGTTCATACAGTCTGGATGGACTGGTGAAAGATGTTCAGTGGTTGAAGTATTTTTTTTTCTACGTATGTATCTGGAAGATTTTGAGATGTATTCTCATGCTTAAGGAAGCATCTTGTGGCATCCGCGTGTCATCTTCTAGTTGGGAAGTTTTTACATCAATGATTATTTGTGTTTTCATTAGGTTTGGATGACCTAGTGTTTACATTTCATTCAAATGATAAAATTAATTTGAGGAAGCATGTGATTGATCTGATACATTATTTTTTGGTCTTGGTTAAATGTTTTATTGGTCCACTCTTCTTCCTTTCCACTGCAGGAATTTTGAGTTGCCAACCTATTTTGAATTTGTGAAATAAGGTATTTGTGGCTGACCTTGGAGAAAGTTTCTAAGGTTGAGGATAGTATAAAATCAAGTCAAAGTGTGAAAATTTGTATGATAGTGTGATGCAAAGTGACGAAAGTGAGCCACAAATCATAAGAGCAGAAGTGTGTGTGTGTGTGTGTGTGTGTGTGTGTGAGTTGTAATAGCAATTTTCAGTGTGTTGAAGGTAGTGGGTTGAGGGTTTCTACAACCCTATGGATGTGCATTAACTGATGTGGTGGATATTTTTTTCTATTTTGTATCTATAGGCAGTGAGCCTCCTTGTTGGACAGTGATTCCTTTCTATAGGCAGTAAGCCTTTGTATTTGGACAGTGAGTCCTCTTCTGGGAAATAAGCCCTTGGTGGTGAGCCTTTGTTTTATAATCTTTTATATTATGATTTAATCCTCACCGTGGTTTTTCCCTCATTGGGTTTTCCATGTAAATATTTGGTGTTCATTGTGTTGATTTTCTTTCTGTTATTTGTGTTTCATGCTCTTAATAACAGAACAGTGTGGTTGTGAAATTAATAAGTGTTGAAGTTTTAAGTTTGAATTGTGTGACAACTAATTCACCCCCCCTCTAAGTTGTCATGCACCTATTTAACACCTACATGGTTATTTTGTATATATGTTATACTTGTATCGACATATATTTATGTATTCCTATATGTCCATTTGGCTAATACATATCTTTTTTATTTATGGTTTCCATATTTGCATTATAAATGATTATTTAAATAAATAAATAATTATTTGACATAAATATAAATGATTAAAATGTTATTCTATTTTTTTCTCATGAAAATGTTCCTATATTATTTCCTTGCAATAAACAAAGTGCTTCAGGGTATGCGAAGATGTTTATTTCTCAAGCATATAATGAAAACACAAGGAAAAAGAGGTAATTAAGGATTATATTTCTAGATTTCAAGTTTTTGATAATAATATGTGTAGTGTAGAACAATATATCCCTTTGAATTTTCACACTTTTTTGGGCCCTCCCTACTAAAATTGGGCTTCTTTATGCCTTAATTTGGTCCTATTTTGTGTCCACAAACCTTATTTAATGCATCTTTCTAAGGATAATCCCAACACATATCAAATGATCACTCATAATTTAATGAATTTGGTTTGTATGGCCCAGATTTAGTGATCTAGAACTCATATGCCACCTTGGACATATGGGTCCCACCTAATTTTAGGGGCCTGAACTTGAATTTGGCATAAAACTAACATTTCTTGAAAGTTGTGTCCCAAGCTTAGCCTACTAGGACTCATACACCCCAACTAGTGTATTAGTCCCTCTTAGCCTGGACCTATTTGAAATTCAAATTCTTGGTGGTATTTTATTCTACTAGATCTGATGTTGGCTTATAGTGTTGTAATTTCATGAAATTTTGCATAAACAAGTATAAGTATAAGGTTACTTCACATATTTTCTCCTAGGACTTTTTGAGATCATGCATTACATCAAATTGGTGATCAAGAGCATTCAAGAGAATTCAAGAGTTATTATCAGGAATTTTTGTAGCATTATTCAAGAATCAAGCATCATGTCAAGGTCATCATACATCATGTTTATTTTTGAGCTAACATTTATGATGTAGGATTTCATGATTCAAGCAAGTATTCAAGTCAAAATCCATAACATACAATCAAGAGTCAAGATCTACATTCATGATATCCATTTCATACAAGTTTGTAGCCTTTGTTACAAGGGTTTGATGACTTGCAACATTGCATATTTTTTCATTAATCATTTCTTCTTTCTATTTCTATTCATTTCAAGGTTTGATTACCAAAACATGGTTTGACCAAGAAAAGCCCCTATCCACTAACAAAAATTTTTTTTTCCCTCTCTTTGATGTGTGATTTACAAATTTAGGTTGAAGATCAATTGAAGAGCAAGATTGGAGAAAAGTTTTCAAGCTGTCAAAGTTATCATCTACATTGCAAGATCATGGAAAGTCATCTACAGGTTACAATTTAGTGTTTCAGACTCAGAGATTTGATAGGAGAGAAGCTATAGGAGAACATTAGAGGATATTAGAGTTTTAGATCAACCATAATACTAGGACTAAATCCCCACTTGTGGCATATGAGTTCTAGTATACTAGGTTTCAAACATTTTCTATAGATCTTGGTTTAGCAGTTCCAGATTTTGGTTTCGGCATGAAACCTTATATTGGGGCTAGATCACCCGTATTGGTGTATGAGTCCTAGTGTGCATTAAAAGTCATATTTTTAGAAGTGAAAAACTTGTTTCAAGCCTCTTTGGTTTTCCAGGTGCTCCTCTGTCCTTTCTTACTTCATTCTTCTAATTTTTCAGTTTCATATCTTGGGTTGCATAGTTAAGTTTGCATATCATTTTCATCTTCTTCTTTCCAAGCCCTTTCTTGGTGGTGAACCCCGTTTTAGTCTTTAATCACACCCCTAGGACACCTTATTGCAGATCTCTTTCCCTCATTTTCATCCCTAGATTGAGATCTCTAAGGTTTCCTTGAATGAAACTTGAAGGAAATTGGTGGTTCTATCCCCTAAAACATAGAGAAACAATTTTCTACATTTCAATATGTTTCCTCCATTATAGAATCATAAGATTCAGTGGATATTTGTAGATGGTTTACTTAAAATATTTAAAATCCAATTGTATTCCATGCTTCATAACTTATTTCGCACTCATTTCACCTATATTTGTTGGTTAATTATTATCTTTCCTACACCAATATGTGTTTGTGGTTTTGGATGACATATTTTTGGAATATAGTTACAACATCAAGATTTATTCAAGACAAAGTACAAACAATTTACACTGCATTAGAAATAATTTTATTTAACAATTATAAAGTACCCATCCATTCAAGTACTCATCCATTCATGAACCCATCGTCTAGTTGGTTGATCACTACTTCAAAAATATAGAAGTATTCTTCATGCCCACACTTTCCTTCATCTCAAAAATTGTTTTTCCTATATTGACCAAAAAATTTATGACGGCATTGAGTTCAATCAATAGAGGACTAGTTCTTTAGTGTAGATTATTTAGTCATAAGATTTTAAAGTCACCTACATTAACAAAAAATCATAAAGTGGACTTATTATGTAGCCACCCCAACGTGTTTGAATTTTTAGTTTACCCCTAGGAGATAAAGAATGTAAACAATGCCTTTTGAAAAAAATTTACTAAATGCAACTAACACTTTTTTGAACATTAGAAACATTGTTTCCATGGTGGAATGAATTCAATATATGAAAAACTGAGAGAGGTTATTATATAGAGACCCTACGTGACCTTCCACTTTTAGACTGTAAAATGTTGCTAATTACCATGGTTTCCAATTAACTTGTCAAAGTTTTCCACCCTTTCGTACTTTGGTCTCTTAAGAGAAATCACTAGTGCAATGTATCCTAGAATGTTTCGACATGCTGGGGTACAAAATAAGACCTTGCCTAGAATAAACATACCCAACTTGAAATGTTGGAATTTTTATTTTGATTGCACGATGAATAGAACAAAAATTACACCACCTTGCAACTTTACACTACATGTATATGATACTTTTTCCATCAACTAAAAACTTTCCACCATGGAAAAATGGATTGGAGATATGAAAAACTAAGAGATTTTATTGTAGAGGGACCCTATGTGACCCTGTACTTTGAGAAATAATGTTTCTAAATGCCATGGTTTTTGAGTAACAACTCATCAAAGTTTTCTTCCCTTTCATACTTTGGTCTCTTAAGATAAATCATCAATGCAATGCAGATTGGAATGTTCTGGCATGCTGGGGTGTAAATCCTAGCATAAACCTACCCACCCAAACATATTTGAACTATTGATTTGGTCACATGATGAACACAATGACAATTACACCACCTTGCAACTTTACATTGCATGCATTCTGACGCTTTTTCCATAAACTACAGACTTGTCACTAATGGAAATAAAGGTATAACTTGCAACAATATGAACTTATTTAAGTGGTTGTAAATCTGATATTTGTGTTGAAGATAACCATAGAAATATTATGTGATTGAAAATTTCAACAATGGAAGAAAAATATGCAATATCACAAGTCATCAACACAAGTGACACATGATATACGTGGAGAAACCCTTGTGGGAAAAAAATCCACACGAAAAGAGATTCAATGTTTGTATTAATCTTCAAAGAATTGCATCAATATAACAATCCTCATTTTACTTTGGTAGCACTTTGTCACTCTGAAAACCTACAAAGAACTCATGCTAAACTACCATCTCAAGGCTCCAATATATAGAAGTTTGTAGGAGAGAATACTATAAATGGTATCCCAAAATAACAAGAAAAACCACCTAGAAAAACCCATTCCCCCCTTAGTGGACAGTCCATAAACATGGAATAAAATATTAAAATATCACATGGAATGATATGGGGGCCTAAACCATAGCCAATCAGAGTTGGTCAAACCCAAGCACTCCACAACTCCCTGATGGCTTCATGAAATAACATGAACCAACATGAAAACATGGGCACCCAACCATGCAAAAGCATGAAAAACATGCAAATAACATGCAAGCACATGCACACTAAAAGGTTTCCCACCCACAAAGTTGGACGCCCAATAGGAATATTCTCTCGAGATGTTGTATAACCACCACCATAATGGGTCCACCACTTTTGAATGAAATTAAAATTTATCATAGGAAAATAAATAATAAATATTTTGTCCCTGATGTCACCTAGAACACTTTCCAAAGAATGTGGAGACACATAAATCAACTTAGGATAGCAATTATAATGTCACATATCCTAATATTCTCCCACTTGACATTATGCATTGCAATTACATCCATGAGATATAAATAAAACATATAATAAGCTAAAGTGATCAAGTCCCATGGCCTTCTTACATGAAGATAACTTATCCATGGTCACTGTCTTCATGAGAGAATTTGTAACATTATCCATAGTGTCAACCTTATTAATTAGAACTTTACCATTCTCAACCATTCCTCATAAAAATTGATATTGAACATTAGCATGCTTAGTACAAGCATCATACATAGTATTTTTAGCTAAACATATGGAACTTTGACTATCACATCCAATTATCACTCTCTTGTAGTCAAAACTGATGCCACTCCCAAGTTTGTATAACCAAACCACCTCCTTAAAAGCATGTGTAGCTACCATATACTCTACTTTGTGGTGGATAATGCAACTGTAGGATGCCTCTTAATCATCCAACTGACTACACCTCCAAATAAAGTGAAAACATAGCCACTAGTGGACCTTCAGCTATCCAAGTCACATGTCCAATCTACATCAACAAAACCCTGCATGTCCAATGACTTATCCACATCATCAATACCATGAAAAACCAAAAAATAATCGAAAGTACCATGCAAATACCTAAACACCCTCTTAACAAAATTTCAATGCTCTCTACCAGGGTTAGATGTAAACCTACTCAAAATTGCCACTACTTGGGATATATCTAGTCTAGTACAAATTATGGCATACATTGAACTACCGATGGTAATAACATAAGGAATGTTAGAAATTTCTTCAATATCATCATCTGAATCAAGACACATGTCTAAACTCAACTTAGAACCAACCAAAAATGGAATGTTTACTAGTTTATAGTCATGCATATTGAACCTCTACAAAATGCTATCAATATACTTACTCTGACTTAACCAAAGATTTTTGAGAACTTGATCTCTACTAGTTTCCATCCCAAGAATATAGTTTTCAGCCCCCAAATAATTCGTATCAAATGTGCTAGAAAGTCGGGTCTTAATCTCTTTAATGACCATGGTGTTGTTACCTATAAACAACATGATATCAACATAAAAAAAAGTGAGTAGAATATGATCATCAATAACCATAATATAAACACAATGATCCTCCTCACTTCTAAAAAAACCCAACTTCAATGCAAAAGCATCAAACTTTTTGGTACCACATTCTAGGTGACTGTTTCAAACCATATAAAGATCTCTTTAACCTACAAACCAAGTTTTCTTTTCCTTCCACAATAAAATTGTCAAGATATTGCATATAAATCTCTTCCTCAAGATCCCCATGCAAGAAATTAGTTTTAACATCCATTTTATTTGTTTAAAAATCATAAGAAATAACAATAGATAATAGGAATCTAATAGAAGTTAACTTAGCAACAAAAGAGAAAATTTCACCGAAATCAACTCCCTATCTCTAGGAGTAGCCCTTAGCCACCAATTTGGCCTTGTATTTCTCTAACCGACCATATGCTCCATATTTATTTTCAAATTACTGCTTGCAACAAAAAAACCTTCAACGCTCAAAAGAAAGGTATCCTTCTCTTATGTTCAGTTTTGTCAGCTTTGATACCAAATGATGGAAATAAATGTATAACTTGTAGAAATATGAACTTATTAAAGTGGTTGCAAATATAAAATTTCTTGTTCAAGGTAACAACATAAATATTGTGTGATTGAAAATTGCAACAATAAACAAAAGAAAAATCTACAATATCACAAGTCTTACAGAAGTGACACAAGATATATACATGGAGAAACCCTTGTGGAAAAAAACTCCAAACCCAAAGATATCCAATGTGTGTATTAATCTTCAAAGAACTACATCAATACAACAATACTCTTTGTAATTCGGTATCACTTCATCGCTCTGACAACCTATAAAGAACTCATTCTAAACCACCATCTCAAGGCTCCAATATATAGAAGTTTGTGGGAGAGAATACCACAAATAATATCCCAAAACAACAAGAAAAACCACCTGGAAAAACCCATGCCCCCATTATCATATGGCCTTCACATGGGTGTTTAACTCATAGCAAATTAGAATTGGTCAAACCTGAGTGCTCCATAACTCTTCAATGGCTTCATAAAAGAACATGCACCAACATGCAAACCTGGGCACCCAACCATGCAAGAGCATGCAAAACATGCTAATAGCATGCAAGGACATGCACACTAAAGTGTTTCCCACCCACAAAGTCGGATTCCCAAGAGGAATATTCTCTCAGGATGCTTTGTAACCACCACTGTAATGGGTCCACCTCTTTGAATGCAATTACAATTTGTCATAGGGTGTTGCCACAATAGTGTCTCACTTTTGGTACGTGCTGATTTTTACATGAAATCACTTTTTTAAGAAAAAACTTATGATTTATGTCTTGAGAGGCTCCATCTAAAGGGTTTAATTGAAGAGGGATAGATAAGACCCTCTTAGATCAAATCCCCTTGGATAGAACCCCTCTAGTATTAAATCATATCCACAATGGATTCTACTTCACACCTATCAAAATGTTGGCAAAAAACCACTTTTTCTTTACCTTTTGAGGGATTAAATAATGCCATTTAAAAATTATATTTTACAAGATTGTATACCTTGGAATGATCTTTCCAACACATTTAGTTTTGATATATTTTCATTTTATCATGTATTTAATTTTTTATTTTTACTAAACATAGGTTTTTCTCTAAACATCAAGCTCTTTGTTGTGCAGAGGTGGAAAAATAGTAAGCCATTGTAAAAAAAATTCAAAAAATACCATTTCCCTAGGTATTGATGTCCTTGTTTTATCCCCCCAAAAAAATGGATTTTGATATATACACAACAAGTTAGTTTGTATGAAACACACGTATGTCCAAATTATAGTTCAAAAATTAATTTAAAATAAAAAATATGCAACAAAAAATAATGAAAAAATATCCTTTCCCTAGATATTTATGTTGAGAATCTATATTTCAAAAATTAGAATTTAATCATTTATATAAAAAAAATTATGTTGTGCGACACAAACATTACTTTTTGAAAATGTTGTTTTCTGTTTAAAACTAGTTATTAAAGGAGATGCTGAAAGATTTATGATTTATTTCAAAAAAATTTAAAAATATATATTTAGAATCTACACAAAAAATTCCACAAATCACTAGTTCACATCATCTTCAAATTCTTAATGGTTTAGCTGCTATAGGTCTCAAAAGATGAAGATTTAGATAAAAATATTGATGTAAATGTCCATCTTGGACAAAAAGTGACAATATTGTGATTTCACCCCATAGGAAAATAAATTATAAATATTTTGTCTCTCATAACCCCTAGAACACTTTCCAGAGAACGTGGAGACACATAAATCAACTTAGGATAACAATTATAATGTCACCTATCCTAATAGTCATTGAACATATGAAAAATGAGAGAGATTATTGTAGAGGGAATCTACATGATCTTATAGCTTTAGATGAATTTTTCTAAGTGTCATAGTTTATGAGTAAGATCTCATCAAATATTTTTTCCATTTCGCACACTGGTCTCTTAAGAGAAATCACTAGTGAAATGTAGCCCAAAATATTCTGGCATGTTGGGGTGTGAAACATGACCTTTATTAGAATAAACCTACCAACTTGTATGTGTTGGAATTTTTGGTTTGGTCACATAACCAATAGAATGAAAATTACACCACCTTGCAACTTTATACTACATGTATTTGATGCTTTTCCATCAATTGAAAACATGTCACCACAAGTGAATGGATTGGAGTTATGAGAAACTAAGAGAGGTTATTGTAGAGGGACCCTACATGATCCTTTACCTTTAGACAAAATATTTCTAAGTTCCACGGTTTCTAAGTAATAGCTCATCAAAGTTTTCCACCCTTTCGCACTTTCGTCTCTTAAGAAAAATTGTCGGTGTAATGTAACCCAAAATGTTCTGGCATGTTGGGGCATGAAATATGACCTTTCCTAGCATAAACATACCCACCTATATGTATTAGAAATTTTGGTTTGGTCACATGATGAACAAAAAAAAATTACACCACCTTGCAACTTTACATTGCATGCATTTGACACTTTATCCATCAACTAAAACTTGTCACCATGGGAAAATGGATTGGAGGTATGAAAAATTGAGAGGTTATTGTAGAGGGACTCTATGTGACTCTGTAACTTTAGAAGGAATTTTTGGAAGTGCCACGGTTTCTGAGTAACAACTATGAATCAAAGTTTTTTTCCCTTTCACACTTTGGTCTCTTAAGAGAAATTGTTGGTGCAATGTAGCCTAGAATGTTCTGACATGCAAATGTGAAAAACATGACCTTTCCTAGCATAAAAATACCCACCCACACATGTTGGAACTATCAGTTTGGTTGCACAATGAACAAAACAAAAATTACACCACCTTGCAACTTTACACTACATGCATCTAATGCTTTTTCCATCAACTAAAAACTAATCACCACGAGAAATTGAGTTGGAGGTATGAAAAAGTAAGAGAGGTTATTATAGAGGGGCTCTAAATGATCGTGTACCTTTATATAAAATGTTTTTAAGTGCCACGGTTTCCAAGTAACAACTTATCAAAGTTTGTTGTATTTTCACACTTTGATCTCTTAAGAGAAATCGTTGATGCAATGTAGCTGAAAATGTTCCACCATGTTGGGGTGCAAAAAAACACATTTCCTATCATAAACCTACCCACCTATATTTTTTGGAACTATCGATTTGGTCGCATGATGAACAGAACAAAAATTACACCACTTTGAAACTTTACACTGAATGTATTTGACACTTTTTCCATCATCTAAAAAACTTCTCAGCATAGGAAAATGGATTGGAGGTATGAAAATTTGAGAGAGGTTATCCTAGAGGGACCCTACATGATGCTATATTTTTAGATGAAATATTTGTAAGTGCCATGATTTTTGAGTAACAAATCATGAAATTTTTCCGCCCTTTTCCACTTTGGTCTCTTAAGAGAAATTGTTGGTGCAATGTAGCCAAAAATGTTTCAGCATGTTGGGGTGTGAAATAGGATCTTTCCTAGCATAAACCTACCCATATGGAATTGTAGGAACTATCAGTTTTTTTGCACAATAAATCCAACAAAAAATTCACTACCTTATAACTTTACACCGCATGCATTTAATTTTTTTTCCATCACCTAAAAACATGTCACCACAGGAAAATGGATTGGAAATATAAAAAACTAAGAAAGTTTATTTTAGAGTGACCCTACGTGATCCTTTACCTTTAAAAAAAAAATTCTAAGTGCAAAGGTTTCTAAGTGACAAGTCATCAAAGTTTTCTACCCTTTCACACTTTGGTCTCTTAAGAGAAATCGCTAGTGCAATGTATCCCAAAATGTTCTTGCATGTTGGGATGTGAAACAAGACCTTTCCTATCATAAACCTACCAACCTAGACATGTTGGAACTATTCGCTTGCTATCACAATGAATAGAAAAAAAATTACACTAGCTTGCAACTTTACACTCCATGCATTTGATGCTTTTTCTATCAATTGAAAACTTGTCACCACAAGTGAATGGATTGGAGGTATGAAAAACTGAGAGAGGTTATTTTAGAGGGACCCTTCATGATACTATACCTTTAGATGAAATATTTCTAAGTGCCACATTTTTTGAGTAACAACTCGTCAAAGTTTTCTACCCTTTGGCACTTTGGTCTTTTAAGAGAAATTGCTAGTGCAATGTAGCCTAGAATGTTTTGGCATGTTGGGGTGTGATAAAGGACCTTTATTAGCATAAACATACCTATCTAGATGTTTTGGAACTATTGGTTTGGTCACATGATGAACAAAACAAAAATTACACCACCTTGGAACTTCACACTACATGCATTTGATAATTTATCCATCAACTAAAAACTTGTCACCATAGGCAAATGGATTGGAGGTATGAAAAATTAAGAGAGGTTATTCTAGAGGGACCCTACATGACTATATACCTTTATAAAAAATGTTTCTAAGTTCCATGATTTTTGAGTAACAAGTTGTCAAAGTTTGTTTCCCTTTCGCACTTTGGTCTCTTAAGAGAAATTGTGAGTGCAATGTAGACTAGAATGTTTCAGCATGATGGGGTAGAAAAAAGGGTCCTTTCCTAGCATAAAACTATCCACCTAGATGTTTTGGAACTTTTGTTTTGGTTGCATGAAAAACTGAACAAAAATTACACTACCTTACAACTTTACACTAGATGCATCTGATGCTTTTTCCATCAACTAAAAACTTATCGCCACGAGAAAATGGATTAGAAATAGAAAAAAATGAGAGAGGTTATTTTAGTGAGACTTAACATGGTCTTGTACCTTTAGATATAATGTTTTAAGTGCTACATTGTTTGAGTAACAACTCATAAAAAATTTCTTCCCTTTCACACTTTGGTCTCTTAAGAGAAATCATTGGTGCAATGTAGCTCAAGACGTTTTGGAATGCTAGGGTTTAAAAAAAGGATTTTCCTAGCATAAACCTACCCACCTAGATGTGTTGAAACCATTGGTTTGGTCACATGACCAATAGAAAAAAATTACACCACCTTGCAACTTTACACTACATGTATCTAATGCTTTTTCCATTAACTAAAAAACTTGTCACCATAGGAAAATGGATTAGAAATATGAAAAAAAGAGAGAGGTTATTTTATAGGAACCCTACTTGATCTTGTACCTTCAGAAATAATGTTTCTAAGTGCCATGGTTTCTGAGTAACAACTCATCAAATTTTTTTACCCTTTCACACTTTGGTCTCTTAAGAGAAATCGTTGGTGTAATGTAGCCCAAAACATTCTAGCATGCTAGGGTGTGAAACAAGACCTTTCCTAGTATAAACCTACCCACCCAGACATTTTAGATCCATTGGTATGGTCACACAATGAGTAGAACAAAAATTACACCATCTTGCAACTTTAATTGCATGCATCTAACACTTTTTCCATCAACTAAAAACTTGTCACCATGAGAAAATGGATTGGAGGTATGAAAAAAAATAGAGGTTATTATAGAGGGACTCTACATGATCTTGAACCTTCAGATGGGATGGTTCTAACTGCTATAGTTTTTGAGTAACAACTCGTCAATGTTTTCTTCCTTTTTGCACTTTGGTCTCTCAAGAGAAATCGTTGGTGCAATGTAGCCCAAAATGTTCCAACATGTTGGGGTGAAAAACAACACCTTTCCTAGCATAAACATACCTACCTGGACATGTTGGAAATATCGTTTAGTCACATGAAAAATAGAACAAAAATTATATCACCTTGCAACTTTACACTGCATGCATCTGATGCTTTTTCCATGAACTAAAAACTTATCACCACAAGAAAATGGATTGAAGATATGAAAAACTGAGAGAGGTTATTTTATAGGGAATCTACATGATCCTATATGTTTAGATGAAATGTTTCTAAGTGCCACAATTTTTGAATATCAGATCATCAATTTTTTTGGCCACTGCACACTTTAGTCTTTTAAGAGATATCGTTGGTGCAATGTAGCCGGTAATGTTGCAGTATGCTAGGGTGCAAAATAGGACCTTGCCTAGCATAAACCTACCCATTTGTACATGTTGGAATTTTTTTTTGGTTGTGTGATGAATAGAAAAAAAAGTATGCCACCTTACAAGTTTGCATTGCATGCACAAAGGCATCTTAAGGGGTAGCAAAAAGTGGTCTATCATTACACAAGGAGAACAGAGTCATTCCCAAGCTCTAGTTGCTACTATTGCTGATCAACTTTTCAAAAAACTAAATATGAAATTTAGAATTGAGACTGAATAAATAGAAGCACATGATAACCCTATGTTAGAGCAGAATCTTAAAAATTTCAAGAATAAAATAAAGACAAAAAATAATATAGTTATTGCAAATTATTCATCTTATTCAAAAAATGTGGATATTGACATGGATACATTAATATTGCAAGATAAGAGTCCATCATTGTAACCCTTCTACTATGTTTTCCAAACTAAATTGTATGAGGAGTTTAAATATGGGTATTGACAATTTATTTTGGTCTCATTTTGACTTGATAGTGAAACACGATATAAAAAGGTGAATGTAATTTTTATCACAACAAAGTCCACTATGTACCATTTTAAATAGACCTACCATAAATATGCATATAATCTATCCAACATTCACTATATATGTTTAAAAATATAGCAACAAGAAAATGAGAAACTTTATGTTAAACAGGGGTGGTAATTCCTTCGCATGCTATATGAAATTTGGAACCAAAACATAAGTAAAATTGAAATGTGACAGGAAAATTTATAACTATCAACTGTAATACATTAATATCAAAATAATTATTGAAAACATAGAAACACAAAATAGTTTTTTATTTTATTCATGACTAATGTAAAAAATGAAACTTATGGATTGAGTTAAATCTAAGAAATAATTCCTCAAAAAAGTGATCAATAACATGAATTTACAAATTTAATGTACATACTTATAGATTAATCCAACAAACCATTCAGGTCTTCTCTACTCTTTATTTTGTCAAGTAATATCTCATGGACAAACTCACACACCTTCCACAAATTCTTGTTCAAAGGTCTACCCCCTTATTTGATCAAATGAACATTGGATGCCATGACAAGGTTTGATTAATGAATAATCCTCTAATGTGTGTCAAAGTCTTGAAACAACCAAACATTAACACTCTTAATTGGGTACCTTCTAAGCCATGTTCTAGTAACAACTATTGATCATGTAAGGTATTCAATGTTTTCTCCATTTGTAACTAGGGCCTCCAATTTCTTTTTGGCCTCAACATAATGACACAAGTAATAATATGTTCCCTCTTCATTGTCTTCATCTACAATATGTATATAAACATGCCTTGCATTGATATGTTCATCAAATTAGATGAATTTAGTCAACATTACAAAAACACTACATTGTAAGATAGCATTAGGAATTTCTAAAACTATGCAAGTAGATATATTACCTAGTTAAAATATATCTGATATGTAATTGAAATCAATTAATGATTCCATTTGTGTTAGTTGCAGTGTCATCGAGAGCCGATATGTGTCAAGTGGGCTTAGACATCTTAACCATCATTCATCCCCACACTCCTTTGACTTACACTCATTCCAAGCTTGAACTATACATGAAGAACATAAGCATGCCATCTTTCGCATATGGATAGTCCATGATCTTGCATTTGATATTTTGAAAGAATGTAGCTCACTTGATCTTATTAGTGTACAAAAATCCTCATATTGTGCAATATTAGTTTCATCTATCAACCAAAAAAATCTACAAACTGAAGACTTACTTTTATTACTTGGACCCATCGAAGCATTCCACCCCTCAATGATTGATTTCACATCTTTCAACTTTGCATTGTATTTATACTTTAACTCTTCTCATGCTATGGCTCATTTGGTACATTCTCCTACACCATCATGCTCCCCCTTTCCATGGTTGGCCTCAAAAAAGTTCTACATATGCTAAACACCTGTAATATTATGCACCCTGCTCAACCAATAAAACATCCACACGTTCTTGAACTGTGATGAACAATTATCTAACCATATGATATGTTAAAAAAATGATATGCACCTTCTATCCAAATCATGGTAGAACACTTCAAAGTAAACTTGCATCTGATCATCATTGATATAAAAATGATACTCCCTTAAATGATCTTTTTGTCATCCTCTATACTATCATTGGCATGAATGAATGCTATGTGCACAAATATATTAAACTATGTGAAGTTTTAATACTGTGATTGCACCTCATGTTGTGGCTATATAATGTAGTTATCTGCAAAGTTGATGACTAAAATAATCCCACCAAGAGGAAATGTGTCCTTGCATAACATGAATTACAATTCCAACCATTGAGCTCTATGGGTATTCCTTGCATACTCATACACTATATTGTCATGAAATATAGACATAAACTAATACGTTGAAATCTTTTGATTAATCAAATCACACCTTTTTTCTTCTTTACCATCTTTTGTATTGTAGGCCACTATCTTATACTTTCCAAATTCTACTAGTTCATTTTCCAACTGCATGTGTACTTTCCATATGTTTACATATTGGTATACGTTGCAAACCACCACAATGCTGACATGTGTGATCCAAACATAATTTCTTTGTAGAATATTTAACCTTCCTCTATTTGACATAAAAAATTTGATATGAAATCTCTTGAAGATGTATGTGGGGAATGTATTCCATAGTCCTACAAAACATTCTTAGTATGCAAATCTAAACATATACATCGATAAACATCAAAATAGTCAGAAAACTCATTATGTACTCTACAACAACAAGTAGTGCATGTGTGATTTATTTTGACATAGAAAGGATTTAGCATTTCAAAAAATCTTTCACACATTTTAACTTGAGGATACATTTCTAGAAATTTACCAAAAAATTGTGTTTGAGTCATATCCAAAAAAAGCTTTGGATGTGGCTCACATTTTTTACTACCAATTTTCCTTCTTACCTCATCCCTTTGATTCAAAGATATCCTTGTGTTATTCTTCCAAAAGTCTTTAGTTAGGGATCTTAATGCTTCAACAATTGGTTTATCTTTTCATGGTAGTCTCCTCGAGAATTTCCATAATTCATTATCATCACTGTCCTCGATTCTTTGGCACCTTACAACAACTCTCAATATTTTTTTTCTATTAATTCTCAATGTTTGAATTTTCTTTACAATGAGAATATTTCTTCATTTGATTAATTACTATTGTTGATGTAATGACATATCATGTGACATTACTACCTTTGGTGTGTGTGGTGGTACCCAAACTCTCATATGTACTCATTAGATTCTTCATAATCAAGTTTTCACTTAAAGCTTTTGATGTTCTCAACCCAAGAATCTTTATAATGGACCTATACTATAGATCTTTCTCATCATTTCAACAAATATTTGACATCTTTCAGTTTCATTGAATTTTTCAAAGAACAATCTCCAAATATTATTATCATATATCTTCTACAAGTATGTTTTGGAATCTTATCATCCATCAAAGTCTGCAAAATATTCTCATCAATATCAATAAAAAACTTGGGATTTAGATATGCAAAATTCTAGGAGGTGTTCTCAAAGGAAAATTTCCCTCAACATTACAAAGATCATCAATATTTAAATGAGATGGGATAGATGGAATACCTTCAATTGAAGATGGAGTAAATGACATACCTTGAATTTGAGATGGGAAAGATGACATACCTCCTTCTTCACATGTGAGTGATGATGTAATTTAAACTTGAGATGTTGTAGATGGTGTCCCTCCATCTTGACTTTCAGTACAGGATGTGTCTCCAACTACAGGATTCACATCTCTCATTGCACGAAGGTTTTATATTCACTCCCTTTGTGCTGCCAATACCATATCTCTTGTTGACAGTTCATGTTCCTCTTCAATTGCCATGTATTCTTCTATCATGTTCAATTTCCTATTCTCACAAATTTTTCTCATTTGTTTTCTTTTATTTTCATTCTTAGCTTCTTGCCCATGCTATGTTAGAGGAATCCTTGATTGTTTCCTTTGCATGACCAATAATTTTATCAGTAGCATAAAAAAGAGATAAAGATTAGTTCCATCATAGTACTATAGAGTAAATAAATATCTTACATAAATCTAAAATTTGTAATAAAATTATGATACACACAATATATGACCATCCAAAAGAGGCATGAGGAGGGACAACAAAGGGAATGAAGAGGGAAGCAAAGGGCATGAAGAGGGGCAAGAAGTAATATGAAACTAAGGCAATTTTTATTGATTCTCAAGTTTGTGCATGAAGAGGGAAATAATGGCCATGAGGAGGGGCTGAAAGGAATATGGAACTAAGGAATTTTTTTATTGATTCTCAATTTTTTGCATGAAGAGGGTAGTGAAGGGCATGAGGAGGGGCATGAAGGAATATGAAACTAAGGAAATTTTTATTGTTTCTAGTGTTTGTGCATGAAGAGGGCAGCAAAGAGCATGAGGAGGGAAAACTTGTAATGACTTAACATTCATAATGAGCCTATGTCTATCCTACATTTATTAGGACTGTCCTGATGGACTTATGATATTCCTATTGAAGATATGATTGTCATAGATTCATTAGGATTTCCATTTAATGATTCCATTTTAGAATTCCAAAGGCTTTCCACCTTAATATATTAGTTTAGAATATCCTTAGGATTTTTCCTATAATATTTGACCCAATAGTCAATGCAATAGAAGATGTTAAAGAACTCTTAAAGATGGCAATAGATGAGTTGTTGATTTCACTTCAAATCCACAAATGATGCCGAAATATAGGGTTAGCCCTTCTTCCCCAAATATCAAACAAACATAAGAGGTGTGGATATTGATAAATTTTGGTACCTAGATATTAGATGTCACAATCATATGAGTGGAAATGGAACTTATTTTCATTCATCATAAAAGTATTTAAATATTTTGATCAAAATACAAAATAATAATATTATGCTCTAGACATAAAACATAATTTCTTTAATGTTGGACTACTAGTCCAAAGAGACTAAAAAGTGTTGACAAAAAATTAAAAAAAGTGTTTTTTTTTTCGAAAAATGAGATGAAAAAAGTGCATTCTATGCTCTAACATTTAATAGCTAAAAGACATGGGTATACTTATTAAAGCATAAATTTAAATTTTTTAATAAGTTTGAAGAATTCAAGGCCCTAGTCGAGAAGGAATATAGAAAATCTTTAAGTTTAAGTTAGAGTAGATAGAAGAGGTTAGTAATCCTCCAAATAATTTCTATTTTTTTGTGAAAATGAAAGTATTAATAGAGAGTTTACAATTAGTGATACTTAACAAAAAGGTATTGTAGTTCAATGAAAAAGAATACAACCATCATGGATATTGTAAGAAATATGTTGAAGGTTAAGGAGATTCCAAATGAATATTAATAAGCAATTGTTGCAACAATACTATAGTTTCCAAATAGATGTCCCACAAAGGTTGTGTGGGTCATGATTTGACAAAGGAAAGAGTGCATAAATTGGATGAAAAACGAAGAAAGTTCATCTTCATAAGGGTATGTGCAAGATCATCATGGAAAAAACAAGCCCTTAAGTGGCAAAAAATTTAGAAAAATCAGAGTTATGCAACTTGACGTAAAAATTTGAATAAGTTATCTATATTATTTAAAAAATATGCAAGAATAGAATTTGTAGAAAATTGAATGGAGTTTCTAAAATACTAGGTTTATTTTTATTTTTTAAATCTATTTGGTGAAAATTTGAAATTTCAATCCAGTAGTACTTAAATTTCAACGAAAAAATAAGTAGGTGTCTGTCCGACCACCCTAACCACAATAAAATGATAATATTTTAGATATAAGAATAGGACTCATGTCTGGATGTGATGCATATTTTTTTGTAATTTTTTTTCCAAGTAAATGATTAATTAAGATTTTTTTATTACAACTTTTAAAAAATATAAAAAATCGTATGTCTGACCACCTTAACTTGGTCAAAACTTCATTGAATTCATTTTTTTCTTTTTTAATCCTATAGTATGCAAAGCATAGAATTTGATGCATGTTGTGGATTTAAAAAATGTGATACCATTTGAAAGCTATAGATGTTTTCCAATCAGCCTATAAATTAGGAATTTAGTCGTAATTCAAATAGAGAATGAATAATAATTATTTATTAAATTCAAAGTAAATCATAATTTATATTGGTGGAAAGCTGAGAATCTCCTTTAAAAACCCTTTTTGTTTCATCAATTTTGGGTAAAAAAAAGTCATCAGTTGCATACCCTACACATACCCATCATATCACCACTTTTTGGCCCATCATGATCCTGCACATACCTATAAACTACACTAAAGAATCCAAGGCATAAATTTGTATAACCCTATCACAAAAAAAGGTTGTAACTAGAAGGAATGTTGAGTTCATATATTTGTTAGGACTGCCATAGACTTATTAGGATTGCAATAATGAAGTTACAATAGTCCTAATGAAGCTATGACTATCCTAAGATGGTTTTCAAAGACCTAATGAAGTTAAAGCTATGATTAATATGATGTATTTAATTATATTAACAAAATATCATCTAATCCCTTAGACAAATCTAATAAATTTTATTAAGGTTGTGTATATTGGGCAATCATAATTTTGAAAAATTAGCAAAATCTAATCCCAAAATTAACATGAAAACAAAATCAAAATATTATATTAATAATGTATGATAAGAAGTGATAAGGAAACATAAGAGAATGAAGTAAAATCTAACGCACGTGTATAAAGGCTTGACATACCTTAAAATTAGAGATTCGATTTGAGAAACAACCCAATTATGTGTAGTTTTTTTTCTTATCACTTCAAATTCCTAAAGAATTTGAGCTTTTCATGAACTTGATTCCTTTTCAACATTCAATTCTATATAACTCTAATATAATTACTAAAAACTATAGAATTAACCAATCTATATTGTGAAATTATAACAATAAAATCATAATTAACATTGTAACACTACAAACACGAAAATTTGAGTACATATAATCAAATTTCATGTAAAAAGTCCATCATTTCCTCCTTCCTAAGTTGGAAAACTAGAGAAAGGTGGTGCAAAGATGTTGGAATGTGTAAAAACTCCATGGGTTTTCCCCAATAGCACAAAAAATCATTTTTTTAAAATAACATGCAGAAGAATGAGAATAATAAAGCACATGGGCCTAGATCACTGGTTTCCTACCTTTTTTATCATTTTTAGAGCAAGAAAAAATGTGCTCACATTATAATGTGAGCATATTTTGTCTTACTCTAAAAATGACCAAATTTCAACTTTTTCAGATCACACTCACATTTTGAAAAAGTTGGCTTTGTAAAGGTTTTTTGAGTGACATCACGTGTCATAGGGGGTTGGAATGAGGTACATATATGAGACCTTTCTTTGATCACTTATGACATCTTATAAGTGTTATGTATGTCTCATTTTGTGTGTGATATGAATTTTAACCACAATTCCCTATAAGCTCAAACCTATACATTAACCATCAACCCAACATAGGGACCCAAACTTTTAGAGGACTATCACATAGTATCTGATGGTTTAGAGATCAATGGTTAGGAATTAAACAGAGATGTATCATGCTTTAATATAGTAGAATCCACAAATATTGTATTTAATTATTTTTATACAAACATCTTTTTTTATACACATTATATTTGTAATAGAAACTAATTTATGTGGTGATTTTACTTATTGATGGATGATGTATATGTTGATGTACAATTATACTACTTTTTTTAATGTTTTGATATATGTAGACACTTAAAATTGTCTTGAATGATGTTACACACTTGAATCTGATTACTAACATCATTATTTCCTAAAATTCATCTTCTTTTTGTTTGTTTGATTAAATAAGCCTAGTTATTTAATTAAATGAATCATTTTTATCTATTAATATAATTAATTTTATTAGGTTAATTCATGCCCTTTCACATCAACCTTTCATCTTGTTTAGTTGAATAATGCAAATTATTCAATTTAAACCCCCTTACATCCTCTCATTTAATTGAATAATCCTAAATTATTGAATTAAATGTCATTTGCTTCCCCTTTTCATTGAATAAATTAATAATTTAATGAGCATCCTAATATTCCTCAACTTGCACGATTAAAACTTTGTTTTAATTAACTAATTTTCTATTTTCCCTCACCCATCCACTTGCATAGGGAATATTCCAAGGGAATATTCTTCTGTTTGGCTCCAAAAATGGAATATTATTTCCTAAAAAACTCTCTAACAAACTTTGAAAGTGTGTTTGTTTAAATCATTGTGAGTCATTGATGGTTTCTTTGATCCATGTGATCTTTGGTTCTCATCTATTGATGAGAATCATTGATCCATGTCTCCACCGTTGATTCCATTTTGACCATTGATTATTCATTTTCATCTTGACCCTTGATTCTTCATTTTATCTCCTATAAATACCTCACATTTTGGAGATAAATGGATCCACTTCCATCAAAGGAAAGTTATGTTGTTCATTTGAATACTACATTTATTCATCCATTCATCCATTATCAATCTTTTTCATCTTTTTCATCCACCCATAGAATAGTTTCAATCGAATTTTATCTTAGTTTTCAATAATGGAGCTTGATTAGATGCTCATTTTATCAAAGGGATTGGGAAAGGATCATTATTCCATATCAGTACAACACCACTCCCCCAATGGGAAAAGGTTTGGAGTTCTAGATTAGGTTTCTTTTACGCTTTCATGTTTATTTCATTCTTAGTTTAATGGTTTCTTAGTTTTTGAATCTTTCAAATATCTTCTTGGGGTTATAGATTAGGGGGTGAAATATGGCTTAAATTCATTTGGATCTAGTGTATTTAGATCATACTATGATTACAATCACATTTTGGTGCTAGGAGGGATTTACTAATTTTATTTGATGAGTTTCTCTTAAGTTTTTGTGAGTTACAGGTTCCAGCGAAATAACAACACTTTTGATGGCTATAGTGATGCTAGAAGGATGTGTCAGGATATAGCAAAACATTTTATTTAAATATAGCGACACATTATGGTGATGCCTATTAAATATAGAGACACTAACATGTTTTTGATTGATATCATGATTTTCAATATAGTAGTGTGGACCATATAGCAACCCTATTGATTCACTATTTTTGTATAGAGCGACGCCTTCATATTTCACTAGAATGACACACTTTTCCTTCAGTGAAACATTTGATAGCTACAATGATGCATTTGGAAATATTGACACTTTTTTACTGGTAAAAAATACAGAGTCAATTTTCATGTGTGTTCTAAATTTTCAATTTCACATACTCTCTAATCTTTTACTAACATTTGGCTTTGTTTTTGTGAGGCTAATTTATTTTGTACATTGGGAAAAACTTGAAGTGAAGGAGCATGCTATCGTTTGATCATATATTATAAAAGTTTTTTTTATACTTATGGGACAATTATAACCTATCATATGTTACTTTTCTTTATGTCTTAGGACCACTAAAATTCCATTGGGCTTAAAAATTCACAAATGCTTTAAGGACGGGGTTTTATTGGCCAACCATGGAAAGAGAAGCTCATTAGTATGTGTAGAAATGTATCTAGTGTCAATAGCATGGATACCTTATTCATGCTTTAGCTCAGGAGGTCCATCCAATTTTTACACCTTGTCCTTTCTCACATTGGGGGCTTGAACTCATAGGAAATATTACCCCCACCTTGTCTAATGGCCACAAATTCATCATCACATCCACTAAATACCTACAATGTGGGTGGAATCTATTCCTATGACTTATATAATGAGGAAGAAAATCTCCAAGTTTATCCTGAATTACCTTATTTTCTACTATTATGTTCCACAAGCCCTTATCTCAAATAATGAAACACCCTTCAAGAATCAAAATGTAAGAGAGCTATGCCAACAATTCAACATCCAAAATCAGTTCTCCACCCCAATTACCCCAAGGGAAATGGTCAATCTAAGGCTACAAATAATACCATTTTAAAAATCCTAAAGAAGATGGTCAATGAAGTTGGTCATGACTAGCATCTCTAGTTCAACCCTTCCCTATGGGCTTATAGAACTAATATTCGCACACCTATAGGTGCAACCCCTTTCTCCTTAGTCTATGGATCTGAATCCATCCTACCTATTGATGTTGACTAAATATAGGGTTTCTCAACTGAATGAGTTAGAATTCCTGGATGAGCATCGCTTTCATGCCCTAAATCATTTACAAGCTTACTAAAACCGACTGAAATGAAGCTACAATAAGATCATTTTATTTTCTTTCTAGATAGGAGATCTTGTTGTCATGTAGAATCATAATAGTAAAGGAAAGTTTGACCCTAATTGGTTGGGCCCATTTGTTGTCATGGTGAGCTATGGATCAAGAGCTTACCAATTATCAACACCTAAAGGAGAAGTCTTGTAGGAACCAATCAATAACCTACATCTCAAAAAAATTTAGGCCTCGGCTTGAAGGGTGTAAATCCATAATACAAAAAATTTTTAAAAAATAACAAAAAATCAAAAAAATAAGAAAAAGGATTGAAAATAGTAAAGAAAAAAATTGTCCTCTAGTGAAAACCACTTTGGTGGCGCTTTGGGAAACTACCTTGGTGAAAACTTGGCAAAAAAATTCCTTGCATAAATAAGCACCTCCATCTATCATTGGCTCTTTAGATTATCATGCTTCACATCATATCCATCGATCACACCATTAATCCTATTTATTCCATCACCCATTTATGTGTTTATCATAGCTTGATATTATGTATCATATTCCCCTTTAGCACTACCTGGCACATTCCTAAGGTTAGTTTTTCTTTCCTATATCAAGGTAGTCTATCACATCACACTGGGGTTAATTTGTTATGCTTGCATCAAATTGGGTTCTTGTATATCTTAAGGTTATTGGAAATCTCTCAGAAAATCCCAAAACATTTGAAAAATTCATCAAAATCCAAAAACACTTGCAAAATCCACAAAATCAAAAAACATCAAAATATTGTATAGCCAAAATCGAAAAACATTCAAAAAGGTTGTAAAGTTAAAAATACAAAACATCCAAAACATATCAAAATCTCTAAACAGGTCAAAACATCAGAAAAAACAAAAAAATAACCATGTCAAACTACATTGTCTTTGAGCTTGAACATAAGCAAGGCCATCACTAATGTGCCTCCGAGACAATTTTAGGTTAAGCTTCTATCATAATAAACTGATAATACATCAAGTATTTATATCTCATTAGTAGTAGGTCAAAGTCAGTCGAACTACATGGTCTCTACGTGTATAACTTAGGCAAGGATAATCTTTGATATGCCCCTGAGGCCCTAGGTCAGTCCCTCAAGTCTTGGTCAAAACTCAAAAAAACAAAAATATTTAAAAACTTCAAAAAACTCAAAAACATTTGAAAACTAGAAAATCCTAAATAGCCTCAAATAATTGAAAAACCAAAACATTCACATAAACAATCAAAAAGACCAAAAACAACCTCGAAACATTACAAAAACACCAAAAACATTGAAATATTCCAAAAAATCCAAAACCACACATCCCATTTCACTTTCACCAGCAATAAGCTTCCATCCATAATAAATCAATCATCATCTTCAAACTTTGGAAAAACAAGTAGAAAAAAAGTGTGGCAAGTCGTGAAGTGTGAACCTAAATGTCAAAATCTAAAGTGTGAAACCCCCCTGATTTGTTATGTTTTCCTGATAGCTCATATACTTTATTAGACTATGTTTTATGTTATGGTTATTCTATCGCTGACAGTGGAGTGATGATAGACTATATTGATATGATGACACATTATATGCATGGTGATTATGTTAATATGCTTTATGTTTGCATAGATGCTTAGTTGTGATGACATTGCTATATTTTCTTATTGTAGTTTAATTGATATATTATCTTGTTAGTTGATGTGACATTGTATTGGTGAAGAGAACGGTATTGCATCACTCGCTTGTGAGTGCCCTGTGATTTCTGTGATTCTCTCTTCATGATGTGTATAAATTACTATCTGTATACATGTACGACATTTGCTTGTTTGCAATATTGCAGGTACAGGACATTAGCTTCACCTAGTTTCACAGGTCTGAGCATGTCCACTACTCAACAGTAATATTGGGAGATAGTAACGGGCTACCTAGTCATACCTTTACACTAGTATAGTGTGTCGTCAGTTTGAGCTTTGGTCTTAGCCTTATCATTGTTGTTCTGGGTATTTTATTATTGTACAAATTTAATTTGGTAGATTAAATGTGTATTTAATTTAAATATTTAATTAATTGAATTATTGTGGTAAAGACTTTAGAATAAATAAATAAATCAATTTAATTTAGTTATCTTGTTGAGTAATTTTTATTATTAAAAATAAATGGTAATTAAATGAATAAGAGTATTTAAATTGGTTGCAATTAGTAAATTGTTTCATTTTATTTAAATGCATGTGAATGGAAAATATCTGGGTTGTTGAAGGAAAAGATTATTTTGTTGTGATAACTGTGAGTTAGAAATTGGTTATCTAATTGTTGAAAATTCATTCTCGGAAGAGATATTTGGGAAAAGTAAAGAAAGTTGTTTCACGGGAGTTTTGGTGTGGGTTGTTGAAAATTGGTGAGGAAATTTTGGATCTCTCTCAAGACTTCTTTTATAATTTTACTGTAGAATTATTGGCTGTGTATTGTGTGTTTTCTGGAAAGAGGAAAATTTACTGGAGGAAGTTTTTCCTACATTGGCAATTTGAAGTTACAGAGAAGCTCGACAACAATTCTTGAGGAAACAGTTCTTCTGGAATAGGTTCCTTTACTAATTTAGTGAATTTTGAATTGAAAAGTTGTTTTTATTACTGTAATGCAATTTGGAAAAGTTTAGGAAAGTATTTTCAATACTGTAGAAGCTTTTATTTCTTTCTTTTAAAAGATTGTCCTGAAAATTAAACCTCTATAGAAAACCTCTTCTTTCTGGGAAGTTGAATTTAATTCTTTTGTAGGAATTATTGATGAGTTAGAAAACCTTTGTAAAATATTTCTACATCTTTCATGTAGAAAACTTCTTTTTATAAATTATTGATCCTCTGTGTAAAATTGTTTATCTCTCTTGTATAAAAATCAGATGCCCTCTGAAACATTCCATTTCAAAAAAACTCTGTATATATATACATATATATATATATATATATATATATGTGTGTGTGTGTGTGTGTGTGTATACATATATAAATAAATATATATAAATTTTATTAAATGATTTGGGGTATTCCTTGTAGGAAACATTTTTTTATTTTTAGATAAAATGGTGAATCGCCGTATGGCGAAATTCTGTAACAAAGAAATTTAAAAAAAATTTGATGATAATGTGTTTGGGCCAAGGGTTGAAACCCCCCAACCGCACCCAGGGGTGCACTGCTGTGAGCACCGCTCCCCACACATATGTGTGAGGGAGCGCTGTCCACAGACAATGCTACCTTCTTGGGAGGCCGACGCAGCTAGGGTTGCGTCCCTGCGTCTGCACATATATGTGTTTCCTTTATACTGTTTTGAATTTTTGTGTATTTTAAATAAATAAATAAATATATATATATAATGGTATATATATTGTATATAATATACATTTATATTATATATAATATATATAATTATATATAATATATATGAATATAATGATTTATATTTGGAAATGTATTTCTTTAAATTAAATCATTAGAGGCATGAGGAAATAATTTTTGAAGTAAATGGATTTTGATTTAATAAATAAATAATATATTTATATGTATATATATATATAATTACATTTAATTATATATATATTAAATATATTTATTTAATGTTTGAATTTTATAATAAATATTTGTAAGTATGTATAATTTAATTGAAATAATTGATTTATTTTATTGAGGAAATTAAGTTAATTTTATGAGTACTTGTCAAAACTATAAGATGTACAATTAGTTTTCTTCGTTGTTAAATTGTATGTTGGAACTATATTTAAATGGTGCATTTTAAATATGCGAAAGTGATTGTATGGATTTAGGAAATCCAAATGATAGTATCTCTTTAATTACTTGAAGTTGTATTTATAAAAGCACGTGTTTCTGTAATTGTGTACTGGGGGGAGTATTTGACGTTGTGGAAAATCTAAGTCTTCCAGAGTTGTAATTTGTGAAAAGGGGTTGTTGTAACTTTAGTTCACCCTTTTAGTTTTCTTGGGTAGTGCACTTATTGGGATTTAGTGTTGGACATCCATAGGGATGTGTTATCTCTTGTGTTATGTTATTATCAATTTGAGCACTATCTACCCTTGGCATGTAGTTTGAGTTATGTGTTGTCGAGCAGTGGTTGCCGAGGGTCGGACACAAAATGGTCCTGTGACAACTCGTGGGGAGTCAGATAATCAAGGGAATTAAATAATCCATTACTAACACATATAACAAGATATTTAGCCATTGGCTCAAGGGCTTTGCCATTCACAGTCGGAAGGCCCTGAATGGCTTGTGATCGCGGAGTATTGTCTACTTGAAGGATAATCGATTCCATTAATGGTATACATGTGGAGCCGAACTTCAAGAGGTTACCATGATAACCCTAGAGGGGGGTCTAGACCTAGGAAGATCTTCATTTGGACAAACTAATGCAACCTTGTGATGACATCTCCTATGACAACAAACAACATTTCATTGTGATTGGTACTTGATTCAATGACTCGAAGCAATGTGACCATAGTTCTAGTTATCTATACTGTGAGTATTTTGTATATTGCTAGTGTCTAGAGGTAATAGGTTGTCTTGGTTACCTATTACTATCTCCTAGCACGGGGGTTGGGCCTACAGGTACCAGATGGTTGGTTGGCGTACACCTTACACTGTTGAGTTCACTTCCTATTCGTGATGGTGAGATCTTCTTATTCAAGGAGCTTGTGTGGTTCTTTGGAGTTGTTCTTCTCCTTCTTCATTGTAACTATGGATCTATATGTATAATTATAATACCTCAATTGTGCTCTAGGTGAACCTTGTGATGCAATTGTAATGTAAATGCGACTTATGATCTATTCATTATTGAAATTAATGGTATATTGATGATTATGTGGGTGCTGTATCCGTGGGAATATGTTTCAATACATTTCTATGCGTTAGAATTCAAATCCTTGCAATGGTTTAATTCATTTTGCCGTATGCTGTATCTTGAGTTTATTATTCTTATGTTATGGTTGGTTAATTTTATAAGTAATGGGGTTACATGTAGACGCGTTGTGTGGCCTAGAGGATGTATGTTGTTAGAGTAGGATACTTTACTCGTTTTGTTTTACCTTTTAAGGAAAAAAATTAGTTGTACTTCCACAGTGTGCATCGCCCTCTAGGTTGTGGGACAGGGTATTACATTTGGTATCAGAACCTAGGATTAAACACTGGAAACTCTGGGTTAACTTGGAAACCATTAAGTTGTTTGTGTAGGATTTAAGTTGCATATCTTGTCCCACACCTTTGTGTGTTTGTGCAAGATCATGCCACCTAGGAGAGTTTGAGGTCGTGGTCATGGCTGAGGAGGCAGACATGGGGGTAGTCAGCAGAACTCACCTCCGCATGTTGCTCATGATTCTGACTGTGAGGACCAGCAGGCTTCTCAGAACATTTCGGGAGGTGGTGTTCAGGATCTAGGTCCACCAGGGATTAAGGGTGCACAGTTGAGTCAATTATTGGAGGAGACTCTTAGCCGTCTTGGGCCAAGACAGGAGGTAGATCAGATTGTAGTTAGAGAGAGAGATGTACCAACTTAGTCAGATGTAGTTGTAGCTGCACATATGAGGGATTTACTTAGGGCTCGACCTCCCATATTTGATGGATCAGGCAATGGTTTAGAGGCAGAGACTTGGCTAATTGACCTGAACTGATGCTTTGCTATGTAGACTTCTGGTAGAAATACTAGAGACAGATGTGCTATTATGCACCTGAGAGGATTTTCCTCCACATGGTGGAGATTGGAGGAGCAAAAGCTCCATATCGATATTGATATTGTATCTTGGGAGATTTTTCTTGAGAGGTTTCATGCCATATTTCTCTTAGATCATTGGCGATAGCGCCGTGGGGATGAGTTCCACACTCTACGACAGATGACTATGTCAGTGGAATTGTACAAGCGTCATTTTTATGAGCTCAAACATTATGCAAGAATAGGTGACGATGAGGGCATGTTGGTGTAGCACTTTCTTAGGGGTTTAAATGCCTGAATCAGTGGAGGTGTGTGGGTTTTTGAACCCAAGACCATGTAGGTGGCAGTGGATAATGTTGGACTCATTAAGGAGAATTTGGCGATGGCCTTAGGTGGTCA
>VDFB02256132.1:89650734-89703835 GCA_007258455.2 Sequoia sempervirens | reverse complement strand
GAGATGGAGTGAGAGAGACAAAAATACCAAAGGGGGAGAGAGAGAGGGAGAGTGAGAAAGGGGGTTGGAGTGAGATAGATTTATTTAGGTACCTAGGTGCAAGGGAAAGAGATCTGAGAGAGAGTAGTCTAGGTCACATGGGAGGGAGTGAGACCTAAGACAGAGAGACTTCAGAGGGATAAAGAGTTATCTAGTTAGGGTAACTAGTTAGAGAGTGTATGAAAGGTAAAACCTCAACTATCCATCTACGATCATAAACTATGCACTCTAAGCATTATCAAAGTTGTCGACCAAAGAGAGGAGAAATTAAAGTTTTGTTCAAAGTAGGTCATTTGGAGCTCTCCAAATGACACATCACATTTGGCGTACACCAAATTTGGTGCTTGCCAAATGTGATGTTCCATTTGGTGAGCACCAAATGCCCTGCTTTGGACGTGTTAATTGACAGGATTTGCCAAATTTCCTCATATTTTTTTTTGTGCTCCCCATCTCATTGACATGTCTTTCAATGCAAGTTTATAAAAAAAATGTGATAGCATTGAACTCTCTCTTAGCTATATAAATATATAATTATTTTTTCATTTTGATTTAGTTAAGGTTTTGATCCATGGATTCTATTGTAAATGCCTCTATTTTTGGTCAAAAACCAACAGGTGCTAGTTTTAGGATAGATTTTTACTCGTTCATCGAAACGTGAAACAAATTACATTTTTTGAAACTAGACTCCATTAGATACACATGATGAAAAAAATAATAATCAATTTTCAATTAGTTTTCAAAAAATTTAGGGGGTAGCACGCTCAAATTTTGGCTTTTCAGGATGTGTCCACTTTGAATATTTATAAAATATTATATATTCATTAAAAAAATTATCTGAAAGAATGAGGATAAATTACATGGTGTTAGCTAATTTCTCACAATTGGGATTTTTGAAATTCTAAAAAAGTTAATAAAAAAGGGGGGAGCCCTGAAGCACTATGCTATTTTTTTTTATAAAAAAAGTACATGGTTTCCCCTCCCTTTTTGAGACACTTAATCTTCATTAATTTCAAACAAAATTAGTAGCCTAGAAACTAGACTCAAAGCACTTCAACTTTTATTCTTGCTGCATCTTTCAATTTTTAGTGTAACTATCTTCATTTTCTTGTGCAGATCAGATTTTACTGATTTCAGGAAAAAAAGTGGCATCTTAAGAGCCAAAATTGTGTCACAGATCCATGCACTTACCCATGTTTTGGATTCAAAAAATGTGATACCATTTGAAAGCTATAGATGTTTTTCAATCATCCTACCAATCAAGACTTTAGTCATAATTCAAATAGAAAGGGAATAATAATTATTTATTAAATTCAACATAAAACACAATTTATATTGGTGGAAAGCTAAGAATCTCCTTTAGAAAACTTTTTTCATTTCATCAATTTTGGATAAAAAATAAGTTGCCAGCCACATACCCTACACATACCCATCATATCACCACTTTTTGGCCCATCATGATCCTGCACATACCCTAACTTTCACTCAAGAACAAACCCTTGAGATCTCAATGCAAAAGAGAGAGATATTACAAGAGGGTTGTTCTAGGGGTAAATATGATATAATAAGGGGTTCACCACCAAGTTTAGACTTGGAAAAGATAATGAAATGCAAGATGAAATACAAAACCCTAATCCAATACAATGACCTATAAAATGGCTTATAAATGCAAACAAAACATAACGAAAAAGCTAAAAAAAAAATAGTGTGCACCTAGGAATCTGGGAGTGATGATTGCAGCTTTGAAACACTAGGAATTTTGACTTTTTGACCAATTGGGACTCATTTTCTAGCTTGGGAAAATTAGTCCTAGATCTACATTTCTACATGGAAGCTTGTTTCAGGGAAAAGGGTATCTGAATATGCAAAAAGATCTGGAAAAAACCTACAGTGGGACTCATTCACTACTCTTGGTGAATTAGTCCCATTCTGCTTTTTTGGGAATTTACAATTATGATTTGTAGTTCAACACTTTCCCTTTCCTTCCAACTTGAGTTCTGAATCTGAATTTGTGAAAATACCAGCAAAATAATATATAAAATTGATTTGTTAATGGGGGGCTTGCCTCAGTCAAACCCATATTTTGTTAAATAAATCTTGATGAAAATAATGAAATGTGCCTGAAAACCCTATCCTTAAGTGTGTCTTTAAGACTAAGAAATATGAAGCATGATGCAATCCTATTGTAATGTGTAAGAATATGATGCAAGAAAGGAAATATAGAGATAAGTGACTCACTTAAGGAGATCTCTAATCTCCCTAAATAAGCTCTAATGATGCTTGTACCTTCCTTAGGATGAATGT
The DNA here is from genome assembly GCA_007258455.2 of Sequoia sempervirens. Classification (NCBI taxonomy): domain Eukaryota; kingdom Viridiplantae; phylum Streptophyta; class Pinopsida; order Cupressales; family Cupressaceae; genus Sequoia; species Sequoia sempervirens. The sequence goes on along the minus strand of VDFB02256132.1, from coordinate 89,701,495 downwards.
AGAGTGATAATGGAGGATGGAATCACTTAGGAAGCAAGTCTTTAGGCTTGGTTTGATGGCTAGTTGCATCTCCGCAACCTAGAATCCATCATGATTCACCATATAAAACCATAATCAACCCTTGAAAATGCTAAATATTAAATAAAAGTGAGCTTGAAGACCTACAAAAACACTTTAATGTTGCTCGAAGACTTCAACTTTGCTTGCTTTTAAAACTTGAATACTTTTGTGAAAAATTGCTTGAAGATTCTTGATTCTTATCTCTTGAAATGCTTGCTCAAAATTGCTTAGAATGATAAAAATGACTTAGAAACTTGCTTATATAGGCATTAACACCTAATTTTACCATTATCTAGATCTCAAAGGCCTCCATCAACCAAAAATTTGAATTAAAATGGTGAATTTCCCGCTCAAATTTGAAAAAGACCCCAAATGGGACTCATTCGCCACCCTTGGAAAATGGGTCCCACCTAAGGGGACTCATTCGGCCAAGGTAGCGAATGAGTCCCACCTTAGCTTTTGAGGTGGGTTTTCTGGATTTTTGGTGTTTTAAGTGATTTTGTTGGGATTTTAAGTGAAATAAGGCTCGAGATCTGAAATAATAAGTCTTAGGGGCCTATTAATGATTATTTTAAAGGGTAATTAATATAAGGGTGCCAAAATAGGTCCAAATTAAGTGTGAAATTGTGTCACTTTTCAGAGTATTCAAATTTATACACTACAATAGGATAAACCGAAAGCATGGATCAAAATGTGTAATGGTTTTTCTTGCCCTACGATAGGTTTGATCAACATTCCTTTAATTTTTTTACCAAAACAATTAGATATCTCATTTTCCATCATCCCGACATCAAATCAATTCTATGTGAAGATTGGTTATCCATGGCTATGCTCCATGGAAGTCGTGTCGTCGATTGTGCATAAATGTTTAAATTTTTCCTTTGAGATCTTTACTGCACACCATAGTGGCTTTAATCCTCTGTCTTCTTGTGGAAATTTTTTGTTGGATTTCTTTTGGCCCAAACCTATTGAAGCTATTAAACCTCATGAAGATTTATTTTTCAAATCCTATCAACAGTTTAAGGAAAAATGCATAGCAAAATTATCCCTTCGAAACATGGATCAAACCATGATTGAGCCTCATATCCTTAATGAAACCATGATTGAACCAAAATCCCTTCCAAGCAACCAAGACCGACCCAAGATAGATCATTTTCCTATCTCCTACAAATGACCAAGAGAACCAAAAAAATCCCTTCATGCCTCCTAAGACAAAACAAGTTTACAAAGCTAAAGAGAAAGTGGTTGAACAACCTCCCATGGTTTCGTCTATTCCTCCCTTAAGGGAAGAAAACAAACCTATGGCTGATAAAACTAGTCCTACACAAGCACAACTTGAAAATCATACTAAAAGAAACAAAAATGCTAGAGTGTAGGTGTAGATGTCGTGCTATTGCTCAAAGATTAAAAAAAGAGAACAACAAACAAAATAAACATCCAAACTTAAGTAATGCAATAGTATAATTTTACATCATCCATATACATCATCCATCAATAAGTAGAATCACCACATAAATTAGTTTCTATTACAAAAATAAGGTGTGTATAAAAAATTATGTTTGTATAAAAATAATGAAATACAATATTTGTGGATTCTACTATAGTAAAGTGTGATACATCTTTGTGTAATTCCTTACCATTGATCTCTAACCCATTAGATACTATGTGATAATCCTCTAAAAGTTTGGGTTCCTATGTTGGTGATATATGTTAAGGATGTAATATAATGAATGTTTCATTCTCTTTTTTCAGTATCTTTCTATGACATGCTATGAGATGGATGTACTTACTTTTTTCGTATTTCCCATATGATGATGTCCTTCTTTATGATATGATATGAGTATGCTATGATTATTCAGGATGTACATATGATAATGATTTTTGGATGCATGATGGATGCATTTATGATTTTTGTTGACTATCACTATACCATTTTAGTGTGGAAATAAGATAGAAGAATAAGATGAATGGATTTGATGATTGATTACAAGATTGATTCAGAAGTCCAACAAGTCCATGAGTCATCAAGACTTTATTAGATATGGTCATGAGATTGATGATTTGCTCATTTCTAGGATTGGGACACTTCGTCATTCCTTAATTTTGGTATAACACATAGACATGATGCATCAAGGTATTAATAACAAGGATGGCACTATATCTAGTGTGATGGACTTTAACTCTGGAAATAGATAGGATAATCCTTGTTCACATCTTGACATATGGAAACCATGTTGGAATGTATTTTAGAAGTTTAGAATATTTTAGACCAAAGCATATGCAATAGTCAACAATCTACTCCAAATGACCTCCCTACACACAACTAAGTAAGTATGCATCAAGATTATTTTACAAGAATACCCCACAAGCACAAAAAATGAAAGATAATGATCGATGCCCCATTCCTTTCTCTCTAAATCATTTATACATCATTGAGAAGTCCTTGGAAATGGGTCAATAAGATAAATCATAATTTTTTTAAAAAAACAAACAATTAATGTTATTTATATCTCAAACCAAAGTAACATAGCTAAGGCGATTTTTGATGATGATGTCCATTCTAGGAAAGATACATTCTAGGACATGTTTATCAAATGTTTTGACTAAGACTAAGTGTTTGATAGGTCATTGATACAAATGTTAGTGACTTGTTTACCTATGATCTAAACTTAATGTAATACCTTGTCCTGCACCCTAGAGGACGATGCACACTGTGGAAGCACAACTAATTTTTTTTCCTTAAAAGGTAAAACAAAACGAGTAAAGTATCCTACTCTAACCACATACATCCTCTAGGCCATGCAACGCATCTACATGTAACCCCATTAATTATAAAATTAACCAAGGTCATAACATAAAAATATTAAACTCAAGATACAACATACAACAAAGGATTAAACCATTGCAAGATAATTCTAACACATAGAAATGTATTGAAACATATTTCCACAGATACAACACCACATAATCATCTAATACACCTTTAAGTCCAATAATGAACAGATCATAAATATTATTACAATTACATCAGAAGGTTCACCTCGAAATAATTGAGGTATTATAATTATACATATAGATCCATAGTTACAATGAAGAAGGAGAAGAACAACTCCAAATAACCACACAAGCTCCTTGAATAAGAAGATCTCACCATCACGAATAGGAAGTGAACTCAACAGTGTAAGGTGTACGCCAACCAACCATCTGGTACCTGTAGGCCCAGCCCCCGTGCTAGGAGATAGTAATAGGTAACCAAGACAACCTATTACCTCTAGACACTAGCAATATACAAAATACTCACAGTATAGATAACCAAGAACTATGGTCACATTGCTTCCAGAATCACTGAATCAAGTACAATCGTAATACAAATAAATTGACTGTTGTCATAGCAGGAGTGTCATCACAAAAGTTGCATTGGTTGTCCAAAGGAGACCTTCCTAGGTCCCGGCCCCCCTCTAGGGTTCTCCTCGTAACCTCTTACGATTCCGGCCCCACATGCATACCAATGCGGAATCGGTTATCCTTCAAGAAGACAAGATAACGATCTAGCCATTCCAGGCCTTCCTGACTCATCTCAAGTCTCATAAAATCCCTTGAGCCAATGAGAAAGGCTAAATATCTTGTTATATGTGTTAAGCTAATACATTATTTAATTCCCACTTGATTATACTAACTCCCACACAAGTTGTCCTAGGACCACTTTGTGTCCCGACCCTCGCTGAAAGCCACTCCCCTATCGACAACACATAACTCAAACTACATGCCAAGGGTAGACAGTGCACAAACTGATAATAACATAACACAAGAGATAACACATCCCTATGGATATCCAACACTAAATCCCAATACGTGCACTACCCAAGAAAACTCAAAGGGTGAACTAAAGTTACAACAACCCCTTTTCACAAATTACAACTCTAGAAGACTTAGATTTTCCACAACATCAAATACTCCCCTCAGTACACAATTACAGAAACACGTGCTTTTATAAATACAACTTCAAGCAATTAAAGAAATACTATCATTCAGATTTCCTAAATCCATACAATCACTTTCGCATATTTAAAATGCACCATTGAAATATAGTTCCTACATACAATTTAACAACGAAGAAAACTAATTGTACATCTTATAGTTTCCACAAGTACTCATAAAATTAACTTAATTTCCTTAATAAAATAAATCAATTATTTCAATTAAATTATATATACTTACAAATATTTATTGTAAAATTCAAACATTAAATAAATATATTTAATATATATAAAATTAAATGTAATTATATATATATACATATAAATATATTATTTATTTATTAAATCATTTGTAAATTAAAAGTACCTCCTTTATTTAAAACAAAATCCATTTACTTCCAAAAATTATTTCCTCATGCCTCTAATGATTTAATTTAAAGAAATACATTTCTAAATATAAATCATTATATTTATATATATTATATATAATATAAATGTATATTATATACAATATATATACCATATATATATATATATATATATATATTAAAATACACGAAAATTCAAAACATAATAAAGGAAACGCGTATATGTGCAGATGTAGGGATGCAGCCCTGGTTGCATCAGCCTTGCAAGAAAGTAGCACTGTTTGTGGACAGTGCTCCCTCACACATATGTGTGGGGAGTGCTACTACAACAGCGCACCCCTGGGTGCGGCTGGGGGGTTTCAACCCCTGGCCCAAACACATTATCATCAATTTTTTTTAAATTTCTCTGTTATAGAATTTTTCCATAGGACGATTCACCATTTTATCTAAAAGTAAAAAAAGTTTCCTATAGGGAATACCCCAAATAATTTAATAAAATTTATACATATTTATTTATATATGTATACACACACACACACACACATATATATATGTACATATATATAGAGTTTTTTTGAAATGGAATGTTTCAGAGGGAATTTGATTTTTATATCAAAATTTTACAGAATAAATACACTATTCTATTTAGGAAATTTTCTACAGATAAATATGTAATTTCCCCCAAAAAGTTTTATAGAGGAGAGATAAACAATTTTACACAGAGGATCAATAATTTATAAAAAGAAGTTTTCTATAGGAAAGATGTAGAAATAGTTTACAGAGGTTTTCTAACTCATCAATAATTCCTACAAAATAATTAAATTCAACTTCCCAAAAAGAAGATGTTTTCTACAGAGGTTTAATTTTCACAACAATCTTTTAAAAGAAAGAAACAAAAGCTTCTACAGTATTGAAAATCTTTTCCTAAACTTTTCCAAATTGCATTACAATAATAAAAACAAATTTTCAATTCAAAATTCACTAAAACAGTAAAGGAACCTATTCCAGAAGAAATGTTGCCTCGAGAATTATTGTCGAGCTTCTCTGTAACTTCAAATTGCCAATGTAAGCAAAACTTCCTCCAGTAAATTTGCCTTTTTCCAGAAAACACACAATACACAGCCCACACCAAATCTTGAGAGAGATCTAGAATTTCCTCATCAATTTTCAACAACCCACACCAAAACTCCCATGAATCAACTTTATTTACTTTTCCCAAATATCTCTTCTGAGAATGAATTTTCAACAATTACATAACCAATTTCTAACTCATTGTTATCACAACAAAACTATCTTTTCCCTCAACAACCCAGATATTTTCCATTCACATGCATTTAAATAAAATAAAACAATTTACTAATTGCAACCAATTTAAATACCTGTATTCATTTAATTACCATTTATTTTTAATAATAAAAATTACTCAACAAGATAACTAAATTAAATTAATTAATTAATTTATTCTAAAGTCTTTACCACAATAATTCAATTAATTAAATATTTAAATTAAATACACATTTAATCTACCAAATTAAATTTGTACAATAATTAAATACCTAGAACAACAATGATAAGGCTAAGACCAAAGCTCAAACTGACAACACACTGTACTAGGGTAAAGGTATGACTAGGTAGCCCATTACTATCTCGCAATATTACTATCGAGTAGTGGACACACTCAGACCTGTGAAACTAGGTGAAGTTAATGTCTTGTACTTGCAATCCTGCAAACAAGAAAATTTCGTACATGTATACAGATAGTAATTCATACACACCGTGAAGAGAGAGTTGCAGAAATCACAGGGCACTCGCAAGCGAGTGATGCAATACCATTCTCTTCACCAATACAATGTCACATCAAATGACGAGATAATATATCAATTAAACTACAATAAGCAAATATAGAATTTTCATCACAACTAAGCATCTATGCAAACATAAAGCATATTGAAATAATCACCATGCATATAATGTGTCATCATATCAATATAGTCTATCATCACTCCATTGTCAGTGATAGAATAACCATAACATAAAACATAGTCTAGGAAAGTATCTGAGCTATCAAGAAAACATAACAAATTGGAGGGGTGTCACATCCTCCCCTCTAGGATCAGGTTTACTCTTGGAAGCCTACAAACAAGTAAGGGTAGAGCTCCCTCATCCTGGTAGCATCCTCCCATGTAGCAAAAGTATCAGTATCTTGACCCCTCAGGATCAACTCCCAATGCTGAAGGATGTGCACGGTTCCCAAAGAACGATGCGTGTCCTCCACCAGAAACCTCACCAACAACACCTTGGTGCTCGGTTTGGTAGTTATCCATCATGGTAAAAGCCCTATGTGATCTACCAGCGTCACCTACTATCGGCTCCGAAGCCACTAGCCTTTGAGTATATCCAAATGTGTCCTTATTGGGACACTATCACGCTATGTGACCTTGCTGGCCATAAGAGAAACAACCAGTACCTATACTGAAGTCTCTATTACCTAAAGGTACACTAGACCGTGGAAAACTACCTCCAAATGGTGCACTAGACTGTTGAACACTACCCAGGTATAGGTAGACTGAGAACTCTGCATTGGCTAAGCGTCACTGAAGTGTTTGGCACGTCTCCAGTTCTGATCACCCCCTCTCTGATATCTATCATTCTGTCTAGGTGAAAAATCCTTTCATTTTCCTTGAGAGTTTCGGTACTGTCCACTCTATGCTAGTGTTTGTTGTGCTCTGGGTGGTCCAGCTCCCTGTGGTTGTCCACTGCGTGCACTAGTCCCTGTGACTAAAGTGTTGCCAACTTGTACTCCAACATGACCACCTAAGGCCATCGCCAAATTCTCCTTAATGAGTCCAACATTATCCACTGCCACCTACATGGTCTTGGGTTCAAAAACCCACACACCTCCACTGATTCAGGCATTTAAACCCCTAAGAAAGTGCTACACCAACATGCCCTCATCGTCACCTATTCTTGCATAATGTTTGAGCTCATAAAAATGACGCTTGTACAATTCCACTGACATAGTCATCTGTCGTAGAGTGTGGAACTCATCCCCACGGCGCTATCGCCAATGATCTAAGAGAAATATGGCATGAAACCTCTCAAGAAAAATCTCCCAAGATACAATATCAATATCGATATGGAGCTTTTGCTCCTCCAATCTCCACCATGTGGAGGAAAATCCTCTCAGGTGCATAATAGCACATCTGTCTCTAGTATTTCTACCAGAAGTCTACATAGCAAAGCATCAGTTCAGGTCAATTAGCCAAGTCTCTGCCTCTAAACCATTGCCTGATCCATCAAATATGGGAGGTCGAGCCCTAAGTAAATCCCTCATATGTGCAGCTACAACTACATCTGACTAAGTTGGTACATCTCTCTCTCTAACTACAATCTGATCTACCTCCTGTCTTGGCCCAAGACGGCTAAGAGTCTCCTCCAATAATTGACTCAACTGTGCACCCTTAATCCCTGGTGGACCTAGATCCTGAACACCACCTCCCGAAATGTTCTGAGAAGCCTGCTGGTCCTCACAGTCAGAATCATGAGCAACATGCGGAGGTGAGTTCTGCTGACTACCCCCATGTCTGCCTCCTCAGCCATGACCACGACCTCAAACTCTCCTAGGTGGCATGATCTTGCACAAACACACAAAGGTGTGGGACAAGATATGCAACTTAAATCCTACACAAACAACTTAATGGTTTCCAAGTTAACCCAGAGTTTCCAGTGTTTAATCCTAGGTTCTGATACCAAATGTAATACCCTGTCCCACAACCTAGAGGGCGATGCACACTGTGGAAGTACAACTAATTTTTTTCCTTAAAAGGTAAAACAAAACGAGTAAAGTATCCTACTCTAACAACATACATCCTCTAGGCCACACAACGCGTCTACATGTAACCCCATTACTTATAAAATTAACCAACCATAACATAAGAATATTAAACTCAAGATACAACATACAACAAAGCATTAAACCATTGCAAGATAATGGGTATGTGCAGGATCATGATGGGCCAAAAAGTGGCAATATGATGGGTATGTAGTTGACGACCTCTTTTTTACTCAAAATTGATGAAACAAAAAGGGTTTTTAAAGGAGATTCTCAGCTTTCCACCAATATAAATTATGCTTTACTTTGAATTTAATAAGTAATTATTATTCATTTTCTATTCAAATTATGACTAAAGTCCGATTGATAGGCTAATTGAAAACATCTATAGCTTTCAAATGGTATCACATTTTTGAATCCAAACATTCATCACATTCTATGTTTAGCATACTATAGGATTAAGAAAGGAAAAATTGAATTTTATGAAGTTTTGACCAAGTTAAGGTGGTTAGACACATGAGGTTTTATATTTTTTAAAAGTTGTAATAAAAATCATAATTAATTATTTACTTGGAAAAGAATTACAAAAATATGCATCACATTGGGACATGAATCCTCTGCTTATATCTAAAATCTTATAAAAAATATTATTATTTTATTGTGGTTAGGGTGGTTTGGAGACACCTACTTCTTATTTTTCCATGAAATTTAAGTCTTGTTGCATTGAAATTTCAAATTATCACCAAATAGATTTTTTTTTAAAACAAACCTAGTAGTTTAGAAACTACATTAAATTTTCTACAGATTCTCTTCTTACATATTTTTGAAATAATATAGATAACTTATTCAAAATTTTATGTCAAGTTGCCTAATTCTGATTTTTCTAATTTTTTTGCCACTTAAGGGCCTATTTTTTCCATGATGATCCTGCACATACCCTAATTCTAACACATATAAATGTATTGAAACATATTTTCATAGATACAACACCACATAATCATCCAATAAACCATTAAGTCCAATATAGATCATAAATATTATTACAATTACATCACAAGGTTCACTTTGACACAATTGAGGTATTATAATTATACATATAGATCCACAGTTACAATGAATAAGGAGAAGAACAACTCCAAATAACCACATGAGCTCCTCGAACAAGAAGATCTCGCCATCACGAATAGGAAGAGAACTCAACAGTGTAAGGTGCACGCCAGCCAACCATCTGGTACCCGTAGGCCCAACCCCCATGCTAGGAGATAGTAATAGGTAACTGAGACAACCTATTACCTCTAGACACTGGAAATATACAAAATACTCACAATACAGATAACCAATAACTATGGTCACATTGCTTCTAGAATCACTGAATCAAGTACAATCATAATACAAATAAACTGACTATTGTCATAGGAGGAGTGTCATCATAAATGTTGCATTGGTTGTCCAAAGGAGATCTTCCGAAGGGTTATCCTAGTAACCTCTTACGATTTCAGCCCCACATACATACTAGTGCAGAATTGGTTATCCTTCAAGAAGACAAGATAACAATCTAGCCATTCCAGGCCTTCCCGACTCATCTCAAGTCTCATAAAATCCCTTGAGCTAATGAGCAAGACTAAATATCTTGTTATATGTGTTAAGCTAATAGATTATTTAATTCCCACTTGATTATACTGAATCCCACATGAGTTGTCCTGGGACCACTTTGTGTCCCAACCCTCGTTGAAAGCCACTCCCCTATCGACAACACATAACTAAAACTACATGCCAAGGTTAGACAATACACAAACTGATAATAACATAACAAAAGCTCAGTAACACATCCCTACGGATGTCCAACACTGAATCCCAATACGTGCACTACCCAAGAAAACTCAAAGGGTGAACTAAAGTTATAACAACCCCTTTTCACAAATTACAACTTTGGAAGACTTACATTTTCCACAACATCAAATACTCCCCCAAGTACACAATTACAGAAACACGTGCTTTTATAAATACAACTTCAAGCAATTAAAGAAATACTATCATTCGGATTTCCTAAATCCATACAATCCCTTTCACATATTTAAAATGCACCATTGAAATATAGTTCCTACATAGAATTTAACAATGAAGAAAACTAATTGTACATCTTATAGTTTCCACAAGTACTCATAAAATTAACTTAATTTCCTCAATAAAATAAATCAATTATTTCAATTAAATTATACATACTTACAAATATTTATTGTAAAATTCAAACATTAAATAAATATATTTAATATATATATATAATTAAATGTAATTATATATATACATATAAATATATTATTTATTTATTAAATCATTTGTAAATTAAAAGTACCTCCTTTATTTAAACAAAATCCATTTTCTTCAAAAATTTATTTCCTCATGCCTCTAATGATTTAATTTAAAGAAATACATTTCCAAATATAAATCATTATATTCATATATATTATATATAATATAAATGTATATTATATACAATATATATATACCATATATATATATAAAAAAATACACGAAAATTCAAAACAAAATAAAGGAAACACGTATATGTGCAGACGCAGGGACGCAATTGTGGCTACATCGACCTCCCAAGAAGGTATTGTTGTTTGTGGATAGGGCCCCCTCACACATATGTGTGGGGAGTACTGCTCATAGCAGTGCACCCCTGGGTGCGGCTGGGGGGTTTCAACCCCTGGGCCAAACACAATATCATCATTTTTTAAAAAAAATTCTCTGTTATAGAATTTCACCATACGACAATTCACCATTTTATCTAAAAATAAATAAAAATTTCCTACAGGGAATACCCCAAATCATTTAATAAAATTTATATATATTTATTTATATATGTATACACACACACACACACACACAGACATATATATGTATATATATACATAGTTTTTTTGAAATGGAATGTTTCAGAGGGCATTTGATTTTTATACAGGAGAGATAAACAATTTTACATAGAGGATCAATAATTTATAAAAAGAAGTTTTCTACAGGAAAGATGTAGAAATATTTTACAGAGGTTTTCTAACTCATCAATAATTCCTACAAAAGAATTAAATTCAACTTCCCAGAAAGAAGAGGTTTTTTACAGAGGTTTAATTTTCACGGAAATCTTTTAAAAGAAAGAAACAAAAGCTTCTACAGTATTGAAAATACTTTCCTGAAATTTTCCAAATTGCATTACATTAATAAAAACAACTTTTCAATTCAAAATTCACTAAATCAGTAAAGGAATCTATTCCAGAAGAATTGTTTCCTCGAGAATTGTTGTCGAGCTTCTCTGTAACTTCAAATTGCCAATGTAGGAAAAACTTCCTCCAGTAAATTTTCCTCTTTCCAGAAAACACACAAAACATAGCCAATAATTCTACAATAAAATTATAAAACAAATCTTGAGAGAGATCTAGAATTTCCTCACCAATTTTCAACAACCCACACCAAAACTCTCGTGAAATAACTTTATTTACTTTTCCCAAATATCTCTTTTGAGAATGAATTTTCAACAATTAGATAACCAATTTCTAACTCACAGTTATCACAACAAAAATATCTTTTCCCTCAACAACCCAAATATTTTCCATTCACATGCATTTAAATAAAATGAAACAATTTACTAATTGCAACCAATTTAAATAATCTTATTCATTTAATTACCATTTATTTTTAATAATAAAAATTACTCAAAAATATAACTAAATTAAATTTATTTATTTATTTATTCTAAAGTCTTTACCACAATAATTAAATTAATTAAATATTTAAATTAAATACACATTTAATCTACCAAATTAAATTTGTACAATAATAAAATACCCAAAACAACAATGATAAGGCTAAGAGCAAAGCTCAAATTGACGAGACACTATACTAGTGTAAAGGTATGACTAGGTAGCTCATTACTATCTCCCAATATTACTATTGAGTAGTGGACACGCTCAGACCTGTGAAACTGGGTGAAGCTAATGTCCTGTACCTATAATCTTGCAAACAAACAAATGTCGTACATGTATACAGATAGTAATTTATACACACCATGAAGAGAGAATCACAGAAATCATAGGGCACTTGCAAGCGAGTGATGCAATACCATTCTCTTCACCAATACAATGTTACATCAACTGACGAGATAATATATCAATTAAACTACAATAAGCAAATATAGCAATGCCATCACAACTAAGCATCTATGCAAACATAAAGCATATTAAGATAATCACCATGCATATAATGTGTCATCATATCAATATAGTCTATCATTGCTCTACTGTCAGCGATATAATAACCATAACATAAAACATAGTCTAATAAAGTATCTGAGCTATCAAGAAAACATAACAAATCAGAGGGGTTTCACACTTTAGATTTTGAAATTTAGGTTCACACTTCATGACTTGCCACACTTTTTTTCTACTTGTTTTTCCAAAGTGTGAAGATGATGATTGATTTATTATGGATGGAAGCTTATTGCGGGTGAAAGTGAAATGGGATGTGTGGTTTTGGATTTTTTGGAATATTTCAATGTTTTTGGTGTTTTTGTAATATTTCGAGGTTGTTTTTGGTCTTTTTGAATGTTTATGTGAATGTTTTGGTTTTTCAATTATTTGAGGCTATTTAGGATTTTCTAGTTTTCAAATGTTTTTGATTTTTTTGAAGTTTTTAAATATTTTTGTTTTTTTGAGTTTTGAGCAAGACTTGAGGGACTGACCTAGGGCCTCAGGGGCATATCAAAGATTATCCTTGCCTAAGTTATACACATAGAGACCATGTAGTTCGACTGACTTTGATCTATTACTAATGAGATATAAATACTTAATGTATTATCAGTTTATTATGATAGAAGCCTAACCTAAAATTGTCTCAAGGGCACATTAGTGATGGCCTTGCTTATGTTCAAGCTCAGAGACAATGTAGTTTGACATGGTTATTTTTTTGGTTTTTCTGATGTTTTGACCTATTTAGGGATTTTGATATGTTTTGGATGTTTTGTATTTTTAACTTTACAACCTTTTTGAATGTTTTTCGATTTTGGCTGTACAATATTTTGATGTTTTTTTATTTTGTGGATTTTGCAAGTGTTTTTGGATTTTGATGAAGTTTTCAAATGTTTTGGGATTTTCTGAGAGATTTCCAATAACCTTAAGATATACAAGAACCCAATTTGATGCAAGCATAAAAAATTACCCCCAGTGTGATGTGATAGACTACCTTGATATAAGATAGAAAAACTAACCTTAGGAATGTTCCAGGTAATGCTAAAGGGGAATATGATACATAATATCAAGCTATGATACACATGTAAATGGGTGATGGAATAAATAGGATTAATGGTGTGATCGATGGATATGATGTGAAGCATGATAAGCTAAAGAGCTAATGATAGATGGAGGTGCTTATTTGTGCAAGGAATTTTTTTGTAGAGTTTTCACCAAGGTAGTTTCCCAAAGTGCCACCAAAGTGGTTTTCACTAGAGGATAATTTTTTTCTTTACTATTTTCAATCCTTTTTCTTATTTTATTGCTTTTTTTTTTTTTTTTGTATTATGGATTTACACCCTTCAAGCCTAGGCCTAAAACTTTTTGAGATGTAGGTTATTGATTGGTTCCTGCAGGACTTCTCCTGTAGGTGTTGATAATTGGTAAGCTCTTGATCCATAGCTCATTGTGACAACAAATGGGCCCAACCAATTGGGGTCAAACTTTCCTTTACTATTATAATTCTACATGACGACAAGATCTCCTATCTAGAAAGAAAGAAAATGATCTTCTTATTGTAGCTTCATTTCTGTCAGTTTTAGTAAGCTTGTAAATGATTTAGGGCATGAAAGCGATGCTCATCTAGGAATTCTAACTCATTCAGTCGAGACACCCTATATTTAGTCAACATTAATAGGTAGGATGGATTCAGATCCATAGACTAAGGAGAAAGAGGTTGCACCTATAGGTGTGTGAATATTAGTTCTATAAGCCCATAGGGAAGGGTTGAACTAGAGATGCTAGTCACGACCAACTTCATTGACCATCTTCTTTAGTATTTTTAGAATGGTATTGTTTGTAGCCTTAGATTGACCATTTCGCTTGGGGTAATAGGGGTGGAGAACTGATGTTGGATGTTGAATTGTTGGCATAGCTCTCTTACGTTTTGATTCTTGAAGGGTGTTTCATTATTTGAGATAAGGGCTTGTGGAACAAAATAGTAGAAAATAAGGTAATTTAGGATAAACTTGGAGATTTTCTTCCTCATTATATAAGTCATAGGAATAGCTTCCACCCACATTGTAGGTGTTTAGTGGCTGTGATGATGAATTTGTGGTCATTAGACAAGGTGGGGGTAATATTTCCTATGAGTTCAAGCCCCCAATGTGAGAAAGGACAAGGTGTAACAATTGGATGGACCTCCTGAGCTAGAGCATGAATAAGGTATCCATGCTATTGACACTAGATACATTTCTACACATAGTAATAAGCCTCTCTTTCCATGGTTGGCCAATAATACCCCATCGTTAAAGCATTTGTGAATTTTTAAGCCCAATGGAATTTTAGTGGTCCTAAGACATAAAGAAAAGCAACATATGATAGGTTGTAATTGTCCCATAAGTATAAAAACACTTTTATAATATATAATCAAATGATAGCATGCTCCTTCACTTCAAGTTTTTTCCAATCTACAAAATAAATTAGCCTCACAAAAATAAAGCCAAATGTTAGTAAAAGATCAGAGAGTATGTGAAATTGAAAATTTAGAACACACATGAAAATTGGCTCTATATTTTTTACCAGTAAAAAAGTGACAATATTTCCAAATGCGTAGTTGTAGCTATCAAATGTTTCATTGAAGGAAAAGTGTGTCATTCTAGTGAAATATGAAGGCATCGCTCTATACAAAAATAGTGACATCAATAGGGTTGCTATATGGTCCATGCTACTATATTGAAAATCATGATATCAATCAAAAACATGTTAGTGTTTCTATATTTAATAGGCATCACCATAATGTGTCACTATATTTAAATCAACTGTGTTGCTATATCCTAACACATCCTTCTAGCATCACTATAGCCATCAAAAGCATCGTTATTTCTCTGGAACCTGTAACTCACAGAAACTTAAGAGAAACTCATCAAATAAAATTAGTAAATCCCTCCTAGCACCAAAATGTGATTGTAATCATAGTATGATCTAAATACACTAGATCCAAATGAATTTAAGCCATATTTCACCCCCTAATCTATAACCCCAATGAGATATTTGAAAGCCTCAAAAACCAAGAAACCATTAAACTAAGAATGAAATAAACATGAAAGTGTAAAAGAAACCTAATCTAGAACTCCAAAAATTTTCCCATTGGGGGAGTGGTGTCATACGGATATGGAATAGTGATCCTTTCCCAATCCCTTTGATAAAATGAGCATCTAATCGAGCTCCATTATTGAAAACAAAGATAAAATTTGATGAAACTATTCTATGGGTGGATGAAAAAGATGAAAAAGATTGATAATGGATGTATGGATGAATAAATGTAGTATTCAAATGAGTAACATAGCTTTCCTTTGATGGAATTGGATCCATTTATCTCCAAAATGTGAGGTATTTATAGGAGATAAAATGAAGAATCAAGGGTCAAGATGAAAATGATTAATCAATGGTCAAAATAGAATCAACAGTGAAGACATGGATCAATGATTCTCATCAATGGATGAGAATCAAAGATCACATGGATCAAAGAAACCATCAATGACTCACAATGATTTAAACAAACACACTTTCAAAGTTTGTTAGAGATTTTTTTAGGAAATAATATTCCATTTTTGGAGCCAAATAGAAGAATATTCCCTTGGAATATTGCCTATGCAAGTGGATGGGTGAGGGAAAATAGAAAATTAGTTAATTAAAAAAAAGTTTTAATTGTGCAAGTTGAGGAATATTAGGATGCTCATTAAATTATTAATTTATTCAATGAAAAGGGGAAACAAATGACATTTAATTCAATAATTTAGGATTATTCAATTAAATGAGAGGATGTAAGGGGGTTTAAATTGAATAATTTGCATTATTCAACTAAACAAGATGAAAGGTTAATGTGAAAGGGCATGAATTAACCTAATAAAATTAATTATATTAATAGATAAAAATGATTCATTTAATTAAATAACTAGGCTTATTTAATCAAACAAACAAAAAGAAGATGAATTTTAGGAAAAAACGATGTTAGTAATCAGATTCAAGTGTGTAACATCATTCAAGACAATTTTAAGTGTCTACATATATCAAAACATTAAAAAAAATAGCATAATTGTACATCAACATATACATCATCCATCAATAAGTAAAATCACCACATAAATTAGTTTCTATTACAAATATAATGTGTGTATAAAAAATATGTTTACAGTATAAAAATAATTAAATACAATATTTTTGGATTCTACTATATTAAAGCATGATGCATCTTTGTTTAATTCCTAACCATTGATCTCTAACCCATCAGATACTATGTGATAGTCCTCTAAAAGTCTGGGTCCCTATGTTGGGTTGATGGTTAGTGTATAGGTTTGAGCTTATAGGGAATTGTGGTTAAAATTCATGTATCACACACAAAATGAGACATACATAACACTTATAAGATGTCATAAGTGATCAAAGAAAGGTCTCATAGATGTACCTCATTCCAACCCCCTATTGACACATGATGTCACTCAAAAAACCTTTACAAAGTCAACTTTTTCAAAATGTGAGTGTGCTATGAAAAAGTTGAAATTTGGTCATTTTTAGAGTAAGACAAAATATGCTCACATTATAATGTGAGCACATTTTTTCTTGCTCTAAAAATGATAAAAAAGGTAGGAAACTAGTTATCTAGGCCCACGTGCTTTATTATTCTCATTCTTCTACATGTTATTTAAAAAAAATGATTTTTTGTGCTATTGGGGAAAGCCCATGGAGTTTTTACACATTCCAACATCTTTGCACCACCTTTCTCTAGTTTTCCAACTTAGGAAGGAGGAAATGATAGAGTTTTTACATGAAATTTGATTATATGTACTCAAATTTTCATGTTTATAGTGTTACAATGTTAATTATGATTTTATTGTTATAATTTCACAATATAGATTGGTTAATTCTATAGTTTTTAGTAATTATATTAGAGTTATATAGAATTGAATGTTGAAAAGGAAGCAAGTTCATGAAAAGCTCAAATTCTTTAGGAATTTGAAGTGATAAGAAAAAAACTACACATAATTGGGTAGTTTCTCAAATCGAATCTCTAATTTTAAGGTATGTCAAGCCTTTATACACATGCTTTAGATTTTACTTCATTCTCTTATGTTTCCTTATCACTTCTTATCATACATTCTTAATATAATATTTTGATTTTTTTTTCATGTTAATTTTGGGATTAGATTTTGCTAATTTTTCAAAATTATGAGTGCCCAACATACACAACCTTAATCAAACTTATTAGATTTGTCTAAGGGATTAGATGATATTTTGTTAATATAATTAAATACATCATATTAATCATAGCTTTAACTTCATTAGGTCTTTGAAAACCATCTTAGGACAGTCATAGCTTCATTAGGACTATCGTAACTTCATTATTGCAATCCTAATGAGTCTATGACAATCCTAACAAATATATGAACTCAACATTCCTTCTAGTTACAACCTTTTTTTGTGATAGGGTTATACAATTTTATGCATTGGATTCTTTAGTGTAGTTTACAGGTATGTGTAGGATCATGATGGGCCAAAAAGTGGTGATATGATGGGTATGTGTAGGGTATGCGGCTGATGACTTTTTTTAACCCAAAATTGATGAAACGAAAAGGGTTTTTAAAGGAGATTCTCAACTTTCCACCAATATAAATTATGATTTACTTTGAATTTAACAAATAATTATTATTCATTTTCTATTTGAATTACGACTAAAGTCCTAATTTATAGGTTGATTGGAAAACATCTATAGCTTTCAAACAGTATCACATTTTTTAAATCCAAAACATGCGTCAAATTCTATGCTTCGCATACTATATGATTAAAAAAGAAAAAAATGAATTCAATGAAGTTTTGACCAAGTTAAGGTGGTCAGACATATGATTTTTTATATTTTTAAAAGTTGTAATAAAAAAAATCATAATTAATTATTTACTTGGAAGAAAACTTACAAAAAAATATGCATCACATCCAGACATGAGTCCTATACTTATATCTAAAATATTATCATTTTATTGTGGTTAGGGTGGTCGGATAGACACCTACTTCTTATTTTTTCCCTGAAATTTAAGTACTACTGGATTGAAATTTCAAATTTTCACCAAATAGATTTAAAAAATAAAAATAAACCTAGTAGTTTAGAAACTACATTCAATTTGCTACAGATTCTATTCTTGCATATTTTTGAAATAATATAGATAACTTATTCAAATTTTTACGTCAAGTTGCCTAACTCTGATTTTTCTAAATTTTTTGCCACTTAAGGGCTTGTTTTTTCCATGATGATCTTGCACATACCCTTATGAAGATGAACTTTCTTCATTTGTCATCCAATTTATGCACTCTTTCCTTTGTCAAATCATGTCCCACACAACCTTTGTGGGACATCTATTTGGAAACTATAGTATTGTTGCAAGAATTGCACATTAATATTCATTTGGAATCCCCTTAACTTTCAACATATTTCTTACAATATCCATGATGGTTGTATTCTTTTTCATTGAGCTACAATACCTTTTTGTTAAGTATCACTAGTTGTAAACTCTCTATTAATACTTTCATTTTCACAAAAAAATAGAAATTATTTGGAGGATTACTCACCTCTTCTATCTACTCTAACTTAAACTTAAAGATTTTCTATATTCCTTCTCGACTAGGGCCTTGAATTCTTCGAACTTATTAAAAAATTTAAATTTATGCTTTAATAAGTAGACCCATGTATTTTAGCTATTAAATGTTAGAGCCTAGAATGCACTTTTTTCATCTCATTTTTCAAAAAAAAAAACACTTTTTTATTTTTTGTCAACACTTTTTAGCCTCTTTGGACTAGTAGTCCAACATTAAAGAAATTATGTTTTATGTCTAGAGCATAATATTATTATTTTGTATTTTGATCAAAATATTTAAATAATTTTATGATGAATGAAAATAAGTTCCATTTCCACTCATATGATTGTGACATATAATATCTAGGTACCAAAATTTATCAATATCCACACCTCTTATGTTTGTTTGATCTTTGGGGAAGAATGGCTAACCCCATTTCGGCATCATTTGTGGATTTGAAGTGAAATCAACAACTCATCTATTGCCATCTTTAAGAGTTCTTTAACATCTTCTATTGCATTGACTATTGGGTCAAATATTATAGGAAAAATCCTAAGGATATTCTAAACTAATATATTAAGGTGGAAAGCCTTTAGAATTCTAAAATGGAATCATTAAATGGAAATCCTAATGAATCTATGAAAATCATATCTTCAATAGGAATATCATAAGTCCATTAGGATAGTCCTAATAAATGTAGGATAGACATAGGCTCATTATGAATGTTAAGTCATTACAAGTTTTCCCTCCTCATGCTCTTTGCTGCCCTCTTCATGCACAAACACTAGAATCAATGAAAAATTCCTTAGTTTCATATTCCTTCATGCCCCTCCTCATGCCCTTTACTACCCTCTTCATGCAAAAAATTGAGAATCAATAAAAAATTCCTTAGTTCCATATTCCTTTCAGCCCCTCCTCATGCCCTTTATTTCCCTCTTCATGCACAAACTTGATAATCAATACAAATTTCCTTAGTTTCATATTACTTCTTTCTCCTCTTCATGCCCTTTGCTGCCCTCTCCATGCCCTTTGTTGTCCCTCCTCATGCCTCTTTTGGATGGTCATTTATTGTGTGTATCATAATTTTATTACAAATTTTAGATTAATGTAAGATATTTATTTACTCTATAGTACTATTGTGGAACTAATCTTTATCTCTTTTTTATGCTTCAGATAAAATTCTTGGTCATGCAAAGGAAACAATCAAGGATTCCTCTAACATAGCATGAGCAAGAAGCTAAGAATGAAAATAAAAGAAAACAAATGAGAAAACTTTGTGAGAATAGGAAATTGAACACGATAGAAGAATACATGGCAATTGAAGAGGAACATGAACTGTCAACAACAGATATGGTATTGGTGGCACAAAGGGAGTGAATATAAAACCTTCGTGCAATGAGAGATGTGAATCCTGTAGTTGGAGACACATCCTCTACTGAAAGTGAAGATGGAGGGACACCATCTACAACATGTCAAGTTTAAATTACATCATCACTCACATGTGAAGAAGGAGGTATCTCATCTTTCCCATCTCAAATTCAAGGTATGTCATCTACTCCATCTTCAATTGAAGGTATTCCATCTATCTCATATCATTTAAATATTGATGATCTTTGTAATGTTGAGGGAAAATTTCCTTTGAGAACACCTCCTAGAATTTTGCATATCTAAATCCCAAGTTTTTATTGATATTGATGAGAATATTTTGCAGACTTTGATGGATGATAAGATTCCAAAACATACTTGTAGAAGATATATATGATAATAATATTTGGAGATTTTTCTTTGAAAAATTCAATGAAACTAAAAGATGTCAACTATTTGTTGAAATGATGAGAAAGATCTAGAGTATAGGTCCATTATGAAGATTCTTGGGTTGAGAACATCAAAAGCTTTAAGTGAAAAATTGATTATGAAGAATCTAATGAGTACATATGAGAGTGTGGGTACCACCACACACACCAAAGGTAGTAATGTCACATGATATGTCATTACATAAAAAATAGTAATTAATCAAATGAAGAAATATTCTCATTGTAAAGAAAATTCAAACATTGATAATTAATAGAAAATAAATATTGAGAGTTGTTGTAAGGTGCCAAAGAATTAAGGATAGTGATGATAATGAATTATGGAAATTCTCGAGGAGACTACCATGGAAAGATAAACCAATTGTTGAAGCATTAAGATCCCTAACTAAAGACTTTTGGAAGAATAACACAAGGATATCTTTGAATCAAAGGGATGAGGTAAGAAGGAGAATTGGTAGTAAAAAATGTGAGCCACATCCAAAGCTTTTTTCGGATATGACTAAAACACAATTTTTTGGTAAATTTCTAGACATGTATCCTCAAGTTAAAATTTGTGAAATATTTTTTGAAATGCTAAAGCCTTTCTATGTCAAAATAAATCACACATGCACTACTTGTTGTTCTAGAGTACATAATGAGTTTTCTGACTATTTTGATGTTTATCAATGTATATGTTTAGATTTGCATACTAAGAATGTTTTGCAGGACTATGGAATACATTCCCCACATACATCTTCAAGAGATTTCATATCAACAATTTTATGTCAAATAGAGGAAGGTTAAATATTCTACAGAGAAATTATGTTTGGATCACACATGTCAGCATTGTGGTGGCTTGCAACGTATACCAATATGTAAACATATGGAAAGTACACATGCAGTTGGAAAATGAACTAGTAGAATTTGGCAAGTATAAGATAGTGGCCTACAATACAAAAGATTGTAAAGAAGAAAAAAGGTGTGATTTGATTATTCAAAAGATTTCAATGTATCAGTTTATGTCTATATTTCATGACAATATAGTGTATGAGTATGTAAGGAATACCCATAGAGCTCAATGGTTGGAATTGTAATTCATGTTATGCAAGGACACATTTCCACTTGGTAGGATTATTTTAGTCATCAAATTTGTAGATAACTACATTATATAGCCACAAAATGAGGTGCAATCACAGTATTAAAACTTCACATAGTTTAATATATTTGTTCACATCGCATTCATTCATGCCAATGATAGTATAGAGGATGACAAAAAGATCATTTAAGGGAGTATCATTTTTATATCAATGATGATTAGATGCATTCTACAAAGTTCATGCAAGGTTACTTTGAAGTGTTCTACCATGATTTGGATAGAAGGTTCATATCAGTTTTTCAACATATCATATGGTTAGATAATTGTTCATCACAATTCAAGAACATGTGGATGTTTTATTGGTTGAGCAAGGTGCATAATATTACAGGTGTTTAGCATATGTAGAACTTTTGTGAGGCCAACCATGGAAAGGGGGAGCACGATGGTGTAGGAGAATGTACCAAATGAGACATATCATGAGAAGAGTTAAAGTATAAAGACAATGCAAAGTTGAAAGATGTGAAATCAATCATCGAGGGGTGTAATGCTTTGATGGGTCCAAGTAATAAAAGTAAGTCTTCAATTTGTAGATTTTTTTGGTTGATAGATGAAACTAATATTGCACAATATGAGGATTTTTGTACACTGATAAGATCAAGTGAGCTACATTCTTTCAAAAGATCAAATGCAGGTTCATGGACTATCCATATGCGAACAATGGCATGCTTATGTTCTTCATGTATAGTTCAAGCTTGGAATGAGTGTAAGTCAAAGGAGTCGGTGGATGAATGATGGTTAAGATGTCTAAGCCCACTTGACACATATCGGCTCTTGCTGACACTGCAACTAACACAAATGGAATCATTAATTGATTTCAATTACAAATCAGATATATTTTAACCAGGTAATATATCTACTTGCATAGTTTTAGAAATTCCTAATGCTATCTTGCAATGTAGTGTTTTTGTAATGTTGACTAAATTCATCTAATTTGATGAACATATCAATGCAAGGCATGTTTATATACATAAATTGTAGATGAAGATAATGAAAAGGGAACATATTATTACTTTTGTCATTATGTTGAGGCCAAAAAGAAATTGGAGGCCCTAGTTACAAATGGAGAAAACATTGAATACCTTACATGCTCAATAGTTGTTACTAGAACATGGCTTAGAAGGTACCCAATTAAGAGTGTTAATGTTTGGTTGTTTCAAGACTTTGACACACATTAGAAGATTCTTCATTAATCAAACCTTGTCATGGCATCCAATGTTCATTTGATCAAATAAGGGGGTAGACCTTTGAACAAGAATTTGTGGAAGGTGTGTGAGTTTGTCCATGAGACAGTACTTGACAAGATAAAGAGTACAGAAGACCTGAATGGTTTGTTGGATTAATCTGTAAGTATGTACATTAAATTTGTAAATTCATGTTATTGATCACTTTTTTAAGGAATTATTTCTTAGATTTAACTCAATCCATATGTTTCATTTTTTACATTAATCATGAATAAAATATAAAACTATTTGTGTTTCTATGTTTTCAATAATTATTTTGATATTAATGTATTCCAGTTGATAGTTATAAATTTTCCTGTCAAATTTCAATTTTACTTATGTTTTGGTTCCAAATTTCATATAGCATGCAAAGGAATTACCACCCCTGTTTAACATAAAGTTTCTCATTTTCTTGTTGCTATATTTTTAAACATATATAGTGAATGTTGGATAGATTATATGCATATTTATGGTAGGTCTATTTAAAATGGTACATATTGGACTTTGTTGTGATAAAAATTACATTCACCTTTTTATATCGTGTTTCACTATCAAGTCAAAATGAGACCAAAATAAATTGTCAATACCCATATTTAAACTCCTCATATAATTTAGTTTGGAAAACATAGTAGAAGGGTTACAATGATGGACTCTTATCTTGCAATATTAATGTATCCATGTCAATATCCACATTTTTTGAATAAGATGAATAATTTGCAATAATTGTATTATTTTTTGTCTTTATTTTATTCTTGATATTTTAAAGATTATGCTCTAACATAGGGTTATCATGTGCTTCTATTTATTCAGTCTCTATTCTAAATTTCATATTTACTTTTTGGAAAAGTTGATCAGCAACAGTAGCAACTAGAGCTTGGGAATGACTCTGTTCTCCTTGTGTAATGATAGACCACTTTCTACTGCCCCTTAAGATGCCTTTGTGCATGCAATGCAAACTTGTAAGGTGGCATACTTTTTGTTCTATTCATCACACGACCAAAAAAAATTCCAACATGTACAAATGGGTAGGTTTATGCTAGGCAAGGTCCTATTTTGCACCCTAGCATACTGCAACATTACCGACTACATTGCACCAACGATATCTCTTAAAAGACCAAAGTGTGCAATGGCCAAAAAATTTGATGATCTGTTACTCAAAAATTGTGGCACTTAGAAACATTTCATCTAAACATATAGGATCATGTAGATTCCCTATAAAATAACCTCTCTCAGTTTTTTTATATCTTCAATCCATTTTCTTGTGGTGATAAGTTTTTAGTTCATGGAAAAAGCATCAGATGCATGCAATGTAAAGTTGCAAGGTGGTATAATTTTTGTTCTATTTTTCATGTGACTAAACAATATTTCCAACATGTCTAGGTAGGTATGTTTATGCTAGGAAAGGTCTTGTTTTTCACCCCAACATGTTGGAACATTTTGGACTACATTGCACCAACGAGTTCTCTTGAGAGACCAAAGTGCAAAAATGAAGAAAACATTGACGAGTTGTTACTCAAAAACTATGGCAGTTAGAACCATCCCATCTGAAGGTTCAAGATCATGTAGAGTCCCTCTATAATAACCTCTTTTTTTTTTCATACCTCCAATCCATTTTCTCATGGTGACAAGTTTTTAGTTGATGGAAAAAGTGTCAGATGCATGCAATTAAAGTTGCAAGATGGTGTTTTTTTGTTCTACTCATTGTGTGACCATACCAATGGATCTAAAATGTCTGGGTGGGTAGTTTTATAATAGGAAAGGTATTGTTTCACACCCTAGCATGCTAGAACATTCTTGGCTACATTACACCAACGATTTCTCTTAAGAGACCAAAGTGTGAAAAGGTAAAAAAAATTGATGAGTTGTTACTCAAAAACCATGGCACTTAGAAACATTATTTTTGAAGGTACAAGATCAGGTAAGGTTCCTATAAAATAACCTCTTTCTTTTTCATATTTCTAATCCATTTTCCTATGGTGACAAGTTTTTCAGTTAATGGAAAAAGTGTTAGATACATGTAGTGTAAAGTTGCAAGGTGGTGTAATTGTTTTCTATTGGTCATGTGACCAAACCAATGGTTTCAACACATCTAGGTGGGTACGTTTATGCTAGGAAAATCCTTTTTTTAAACCCTAGCATTCAAAAACGTCTCGAGCTACATTGCACCAATGATTTCTCTTAAGAGACCAAAGTGTGAAAGGGAAGAATTTTTTTATGAGTTGTTACTCAAACAATGTAGCACTTAAAAAATTATATCTAAAGGTACAAGACCATGTTGAGTCTCACTCGAATAACCTCTCTCATTTTTTTCTATTTCCAATCCATTTGCTCACACGTGGCGATAAGTTTTTAGTTGATGGAAAAAGTATCAGATGCATCTAGTGTAAAGTTGCAAGGTAGTGTAATTTTTGTTCGGTTTTTCATGCAACCAAACCAGAAGTTCCAAAACATATAGGTGGATATTTTTATGCTAGGAAAGGACCCTTTTTTTTACCCCATCATGCTGAAACATTCTAGTCTACATTGCACTCACAATTTCTCTTAAGAGACCAAAGTGCGAAAGGGAAACAAACTTTGACAACTTGTTACTCAAAAATCATGGAACTTAGAAACATTTTTTATAAAGGTATATGGTCATGTAGGGTCCCTCTAGAATAACCTCTCTTAATTTTTCATACCTCCAATCCATTTGCCTATGGTGACAAGTTTTTAGTTGATGGATAAATTGTCAAATGCATGTAGTGTGAAGTTCCAAGGTGGTGTAATTTTTGTTTTGTTCATCATGTGACCAAACCAATAGTTCCAACACATCTAGATAGGTATGTTTATGCTAAGAAAGGTCCTTTATCACACCCCAACATGTCGGAACATTCTAGGCTACATTGCACTAGTAATTTCTCTTAAAAGACCAAAGTGCCAAAGGGTAGAAAACTTTGACAAGTTGTTACTCAGAAAATGTGGCACTTAGAAATATTTCATCTAAATGTATAGTATCATGAAGGGTCCCTCTAAAATAACCTCTCTCGATTTTTCATACCTCCAATCCATTTGCTTGTGGTGACAAGTTTTCAATTGATAGAAAAAGCATCAAATGCATGGAGTGTAAAGTTGCAAGCTGGTGTAATTCTTTTTATATTCATTGTGATAGCAAGCTGATAATTACGACATGTATAGGTTGGTAGGTTTATGCTAGGAAAGGTCTTGTTTCACATCCCAACATGCGATAACATTTTGGGATACATTGCACTAGCGATTTCTCTTAAGAGACCAAAGTGTGAAAGGGTAGAAAACTTTGATGACTTGTCACTCAGAAACCTTTGCACTTAGAAACATTATTTTAAAGTTAAAGGATCATGTAGGGTCACTCTAAAATAGACTCTCTTAGTTTTTTTATATTTCCAATCCCTTCTCCCATGGTGACATGTTTCTAGGTGATGGAAAAATCATTAAATGCATGCGGTGTAAAGTTATAAGGTAGTGAATTTTTTGTTGGATTTATTGTGCAACAAAACTGATAGTTCCTACAATTCCATATGGGTAGGTTTATGCTAGGAAAGATCCTATTTCACACCCCAACATGCTAAAACATTTTTGGCTACATTGCACCAACAATTTCTCTTTAGAGACCAAAGTGGAAAAGGGCGGAAAATTTTCATGAGTTGTTACTCAAAAATCATGACACTTACAAATATTTCATCTAAAAATATAGCATCATGTAGGGTCCCTCTAGGATAACCTCTCTCAAATTTTCATACCTCCAATCCATTTTCCTATGTTGAGAAGTTTTTTAGATGATGGAAAAAGTGCCAAATACATTCAGTGTAAAGTTTCAAAGTTGTGTAATTTTTGTTCTGTTCATCATGCGACCAAATCGATAGTTCCAAAAAATATAGGTGGGTAGGTTTATGATATGAAATGTGTTTTTTTGTACCCCAACATGCTGGAACATTTTGAGCTACATTGCATCAGTGATTTCTCTTAAGAGATCAAAGTGTGAAAATACAACAAACTTTGATAAGTTGTTACTTGGAAACCGTGGCACTTAAAAACATTTCATATAAAGGTACACGGTCATTTAGATTCCCTCTATAATAACCTCTCTTACTTTTTCATTCCTACAACTCAATTTCCTGTGGTGATTAGTTTTCAATTGATGGAGAAAGCATTAGATGCATGTAGTGTAAAGTTGCAAGGTGGTGTAATTTTTGTTTTGTTCATTGTGCAACCAAACTGATAGTTCCAACATGTGTGGGTGAGTATTTTTATGCTAAGAGAGGTCATGTTTTGCACATTTGCATGTCGGAACATTCTAGGCTACATTGCACCAATAATTTCTCTTAAGAGACCAAAGTGTGAAAGGGAAAAAAACTTTGATTCATAGTTGTTACTCAGAAACCGTGGTGCTTCCAAAAATTCCTTCTAAAGTTACAAAGTCACGTAGGGTCCCTCTACAATAACCTCTCAATTTTTCATACCTCCAATCCATTTTCCCATGGTGACAAGTTCTAGTTGATGGATAAAGTGTCAAATGCATGCAATGTAAAGTTGCAAGGTGGTGTAATTTTTTTTTTGTTCATCGTGTGACCAAACCAAAATTTCCAATACATATAGGTGGGTATGTTTATGCTAGGAAAGGTCATATTTCATGCCCCAACATTCTAGAACATTTTGGGTTACATTACACCGACAATTTCTCTTAAGAGACGAAAGTGCGAAAGGGTGGAAAACTTTGATGAGCTATTACTTAGAAACCGTGGAACTTAGAAATATTTTGTCTAAAGGTAAAGGATCATGTAGGGTTCCTCTACAATAACCTCTCTTAGTTTCTCATAACTCCAATCCATTCACTTGTGGTGACATGTTTTCAATTGATGGAAAAGCATCAAATACATGCAGTGTAAAGTTGCAAGGTGGTGTAATTTTCATTCTATTGGTTATGCGACCAAACCAAAAATTCCAACACATACAAGTTGGTAGGTTTATTCTAATAAAGGTCATGTTTCACACCCCCAGCATGCCAGAATATTTTGGGCTACATTCCACCAGTGATTTCTCTTAAGAGACCAGTGTGTGAAATGGAAAAAATCTTTGATGAGATCTTACTCATAAACTGTGACACTTAGAAAAATTCATCTAAAGCTATAAGATAATGTAGAGTCCCTCTACAATAATCTATCCCATTTTTCATATCTTCAATGACTATTAGGATAGGTGACATTATAATTGTTATCCTAAGTTGATTTATGTGTCTCCACGTTCTCTGGAAAGTGTTCTAGGGGTTATGAGAGACAAAATATTTATAATTAATTTTCCTATGGGGTGAAATCACAATATTGTCACTTTTTGTCCAAGATGGATATTTACATCAATATTTTTATCTAAATCTTCATCTTTTGAGACCTATAGTAGCTAAACCATTAAGAATTTGAAGATGATGTGAACTAGTGATTTGTGGAAATTTTTGTGTAGATTCTAAATATATATTTTTTCAAAATTTCTGAAATAAATCATAAATCTTTTAGCATCTCCTTTAATAACTAGTTTTAAATAGAAAACAACATTTTCAAAAAGTAATGTTTGTGTCATACAACATAATTTTTTTTATATAAATGATTAAATTCTAATTTTTGAAATATAGATTCTCAACATAAATATCTAGGGAAAGGATATTTTTTCATTATTTTTTGTTGCATATTTTTTATTTTAAATTAATTTTTGAAGTCAATGTAACTATAATTTGGACATACGTGTGTTTCATACAAACTAACTTGTTGTGTATATATCAAAATCCATTTTTTTGGGGGGATAAAACAAGGACATCAATACCTAGGGAAATGGTATTTTTTGAAATTTTTTTACAATGGCTTACTATTTTTCCACCTCTGCACAACAAAGAGCTTGATGTTTAGAGAAGAACCTATGTTTAGTAAAAATTAAAAATTAAATACATGATAAAATTAAAATATATCAAAAATATATGTGTTGGAAAGATCATTCCAAGGTATACAATCTTGTAAAATATAATTTATAAATGGCATTATTTAATCCCTCAAAAGGTAAAGAAAAAGTGGTTTCTTGCCAATATTTTGATAGGTGCGAAGTAGAATCCATTGTGGATATGATTTAATACTAGAGGGGTTCTATCCAAGGGGATTTGATTAAGAGGGTCTTATCTATCCCTCTTCAATTAAACCCTTTAGATGAAGCCTCTCAAGACATAAATCATAAGTTTTTTCTTAAAAAAGTGATTTCATGTAAAAATCAGCACGTACCAAAAGTGAGACACTATTGTGGCAACACCCTATGACAAATTGTAATTGCATTCAAAGAGGTGGACCCATTACGGCGGTGGTTACAAAGCATCCTGAGAGAATATTCCTCTTGAGAGTCTGACTTTGTGGGTGGGAACCACTTTAGTGTGCATGTCCTTGCATGCTATTAGCATGTTTTGCATGGTCTTGCATGGTTGGGTGCCTAGGTGTGCATGTTGGTGCATGTTCTTTCATGAAGCCATTGAATAGTTATGGAGCACTCGGGTTTGACCAATTCTAATTCGCTATGGGTTAAACACCCATGTGAAGGCCATATGATAATGGGGTCATGGGTTTTTCCAGGTGGTTTTTCTTGTTGTTTTGGGATATTATTTATGGTATTCTCTCCCACAAACTTCTATATATTGGAGCCTTGAGATGGTGGTTTAGAATGAGTTCTTTATAGGTTGTCAGAGCAATGAACTGCTACCGAATTACAAAGAGTATTGTTGTATTGATGCACTTCTTTGAAGATTAATACACACATTGGATATCTTTGGGTCTGGAGATTTTTTCCACAAGGGTTTCTCCATGTATATATATTATGTCACTTCTGTATGACTTGTGATATTGTAGATTTTTCTTTTGTTTATTGTTGCAATTTTCAATCACACAATATTTATGTTGTTACCTTGAACATGCAATTTTATATTTGCAACCACTTTAATAAGTTCATATTTCTACAAGTTATACATTTATTTCCATCATTTGGTATCAAAGCTAACAAAACTGAACATAAGAGAAGGATACCTTTCTTTTGAGCTTTGAAGGTTTTTTTGTTGCAAGCAGGTATTTAAAAATAAATATGGAGCATATGGTCAGTTAGAGCAATACAAGGCCAAATTGGTGGCTAAGGGCTACTCCTAGAGATAGGGAGTTGATTTCGGTGAAATTTTCTCTTTTGTTGCTAGGTTAACTTCTATTAGATTCCTATTATCTATTGCTATTTCTCATGATTTTTAAACAAATAAAATGGATGTTAAAATTTATTTCTTGCATGGGGATCTTGAGGAAGAGATTTATATGCAATATCTTGACAATTTTGCTGTGGAAGGAAAATAAAACTTGGTTTGTAGGTTAAAGAGATCTTTATATGGTTTGAAACAGTCACCTAGAATGTGGTACCAAAAAGTTTGATGCTTTTGCATTGAAGTTGGGTTTTTTTAGAAGTGAGGAGGATCATTGTGTTTATATTATGGTTATTGATGATCATATTCTAATCACTTTTTTGTATGTTGATATCATGTTGTTTATAGGTAACAACACCATGGTTATTAAAGAGATTAAGACCCTGCTTTCTAGCACATTTGATATGAATTATTTGGGGGCTGAAAACTATATTCTTGGGATGGAAACTAGTAGAGATCAAGTTTACAAAAATATTTGGTTAAGTCAGAGTAAGTATATTGATAGCATTTTGTAGAGGTTTAATATGCATGACTATAAACTAGTAAACAGTCCATTTTTGGTTGGTTCTAAGTTGAGTTTAGACATGTGTCTTGATTCAGATGATGATATTGAAGAAATTTCTAACATTCCTTATGTTATTACCATTAGTAGTTCAATGTATGCCATAATTTGTACTAGACTAGATATATCCCAAGTAGTGGCAATTTTGAGTAGGTTTACATCTAACCCTGGTAGAGAGCATTGAAATTTTGTTAAGAGGGTGTTTAGGTATTTGCATGGTACTTTCGATTATTGTTTGGTTTTTCATGGTATTGATGATGTAGATAAGTCATTGGACATGCAGGGTTTTGTTGATGTAGATTGGACAGGTGACTTGGATAGTTGAAGGTCCACTAGTGGCTATGTTTTCACTTTATTTGGAGGTGTAGTCAGTTGGATGATTAAGAGGCATCCTACAGTTGTATTATCCACCACCAAAGTAGAGTATATGGTAGCTACACATGCTTCTAAGGAGGTGGTTTGGTTACACAAACTTGGGAGTGGCATCAGTTTTGACTACAAGAGAGTGAGAATTGGAT
Organism: Sequoia sempervirens; assembly: GCA_007258455.2. NCBI lineage: Eukaryota > Viridiplantae > Streptophyta > Pinopsida > Cupressales > Cupressaceae > Sequoia > Sequoia sempervirens. The sequence goes on along the minus strand of VDFB02256132.1, from coordinate 89,669,946 downwards.
GTGACAGTCAAAGTGCCATATGTTTAGCTAAAAATACTGTGTATGATGCTTGTACTAAGCATGCTAATGTTCAATATCAATTTTTATGAGGAATGGTTGAGAATAGTAAAGTTCTAATTAATAACTTGGTTGACACTATGGATAATATTACAAATTCTCTCATGAAGACAGTGACCATGGATAAGTTATCTTCATGTAAGAAGGCCATGGGACTTGAGCACTTTAGCTTATTATATGTTTTATTTATATCTCATCGATGTAATTGCAATGCATAATGTCAAGTGGGAGAATATTAGGATATGTGACATTATAATTGCTATCCTAAGTTGATCTATGTGTCTCCACATTCTTTAGAAAGTGTTCTAGGTGACATCAGGGACAAAATATTTATTATTTATTTTCCTATGATAAATTTTAATTGCATTCAAAAGTGGTGGAACCATTATGGTGGTGGTTATACAACATCTCGAGAGAATATTCCTATTGGGCGTCCAACTTTGTGGGTGGGAAACCCTTTAGTGTGCATGTGCTTGCATGTTATTTGCATGTTTTTCATGCTTTTCCATGGTTGGGTGCCCATGTTTGCATGTTGGTTCATGTTCTTTCATGAAGCCATCAGGAAGTTATGGAGTGCTTGGGTTTGACCAATTCTAATTGGCTATGGTTTAGGCCCCCATATCAAGTCCATGTGATAATTTAATATTTTATTCCATGTTTATGGACTTTCCACTAAGGGGGGAATGGGTTTTTCTAGGTGGTTTTTCTTGTTGTTTTGGGATACCATTTATAGTATTCTCTCCTACAAACTTCTATATATTAGAGCCTTGAGATGGTGGTTTAGCATGAGTTCTTTGTAGGTTTTCAGAGTGACAAAGTGCTACCAAAGTACAGTGAGGATTGTTATATTGATGCAATTCTTTGAAGGTTAATACAAACATTGGATCTCTTTTCATGTGTATTTTTTTCCCACAAGGGTTTCTCCATGTATATCATGTGTCACTTGTGTTGATGACTTGTGATATTGCATATTTTTCTTCCATTGTTGAAATTGTCAATCACATAATCTTTATATGGTTATCTTCAACACAAATATCATATTTACAACCACTTAAATAAGTTCATATTGTTGCAAGTTATACCTTTATTTCCATTAGTGACAAGTTTTTAGTTTATAGAAAAAGCGTCAGAATGCATGCAATGTAAAGTTGCAAGGTGGTGTAATTGTCATTGTGTTCATCGTGTGACCAAATAAATAGTTCAAATATGTTTGGGTGGGTAGGTTTATGCTAGGATTTACACCCCATCATGCCGGAACATTCCAGTCTACATTGCATTGATGATTTATCTTAAGAGACCAAAGTACGAAAGGGAAGAAAACTTTGATGAGTTGTTACTCAAAAACCATGGCATTTAGAAACATTATTTCTCAAAGTACAGGGTCACATAGGGTCCCTCTACAATAAAATCTCTTAGTTTTTCATATCTCCAATCCATTTTTCCATGGTGGAAAGTTTTTAGTTGATGGAAAAAGTATCAGACACATGTAGTGTAAAGTTGCAAGGTGGTGTAATTTTTGTTCTATTCATCGTGCAATCAAAATAAAAATTCCAACATTTCAAGGTGGGTATGTTTATTCTAGGCAAGGTCTTATTTTGTACCCCAACATGTCAAAACATTCTAGGATACATTGCACTAGCGATTTATCTTAAGAGACCAAAGTACGAAAGGGTGGAAAACTTTGACAAGTTGTTAATTGGAAACCATGGTAATTAGCAACATTTTACAGTCTAAAAGTGTAAGGTTGCATAGGGTCTCTATATAATAACCTCTCTCAGTTTTTCATATATTGAATTCTTTCCACCATGGAAACAATGTTTTTGATGTTCAAAAAAGTGTTAGTTGCATTTAGTAAATTTTTTTCAAAAGGCATTGTTTACATTCTTTATCTCCTAGGGGTAAAATAAAAATTCAAACACGTTGGGGTGGCTACATAATAAGTCCGCTTTATGATTTTTCATTAATGTAGGTGTCTTTAAAATCTTATGACTAAATAATCTACACTAAAGAACTAGTCCTCTATTGATTGAACTCAATGCAGTCATAAATTTTTTGGTCAATATAGGAAAAACAATTTTTGAGATGAAGGAAAGTGTGGGCATGAAGAATACGTCTATATTTTTGAAGTAGTGATCAGCCAACTAGACGATGGGTTCATGAATGGATGAGTACTTGAATGGATGGGTACTTTATAATAGTTAAATAAAATTATTTCTAATGTAGTGTAAATTGTTTGTACTTTGTCTTGAATAAATCTTGATGTTGTAACTATATTCCAAAAATATGTCATCCAAAACCACAAACACATATTGGTGTAGGAAAGATAATAATTAACCAATAAATATAGGTGAAATGAGTGTGAAATAAGTTATGAAGCATGGAATACAGTTGGATTTTAAATATTTGAAGTAAACCATCTACAAATATCCACTAAATCTTATGATTCTATATTTTAGAGGAAACATATTGAAATGTAGAAAAATTTTGCTCTATGTTTTAGGGGATAGAACCACCAATTTTCTTCAAGTTTCATTCAAGGAAACCTTAGAGATCTCAATCTAGGGATGAAAATGAGGGAAAGAGATCTGCAATAAGGTGTCCTAGGGGTGTGATTAAAGACTAAAATGGGGTTCACCACCAAGCAAGGGCTTGGAAAGAAGAAGATGAGAATGATATGCAAACTTAACTAAATCTTGCTCTTCAATTGATCTTCAACCTAAATCTGTAAATCACACATCAAAGAGAGGGAAATTTTTTGTTTTGTTAGTGGATAGGGACTTTCCTTGGTCAAACCATGTTTTGGTAATCAAACCTTGAAATGAATAGAAATAGAAAGAAGAAATGATTAATGAAAAAATATGCAATGTTGCAATTCATCAAACCCTTCTAACAAAGGCTACAAACTTGTATGAAATGGATATCGTGAATGTAGATCTTGACTCTTGATTGTATGTTATGGATTTTGACTTGAATACTTGCTTGAATCATGAAATCCTACATCATAAATGTTAGCTCAAAAATAAACATGATGTATGATGACCTTGACATGATGCTTGATTCTTGAATAATGCTACAAAAATTCCTGATAATAACTCTTGAATTCTCTTGAATGCTCTTGATCACCAATTTGATGTAATGCATGATCTCAAAAAGTCCTAGGAGAAAATATGTGAAGTAACCTTATACTTATACTTGTTTATGCAAAATTTCATGAAATTACAACACTATAAGCCAACATCAGATCTAGTAGAATAAAATACCACCAAGAATTTGAATTTCAAATAGGTCCAGGCTAAGAGGGACTAATACACTAGTTGGGGTGTATGAGTCCTAGTAGGCTAAGCTTGGGACACAACTTTCAAGAAATGTTAGTTTTATGCCAAATTCAAGTTCAGGCCCCTAAAATTAGGTGGGACCCATATGTCCAAGGTGGCATATGAGTTCTAGATCACTAAATCTGGGCCATACAAACCAAATTCATTAAATTATGAGTGATCATTTGATATGTGTTGGGATTATCCTTAGAAAGATGCATTAAATAAGGTTTGTGGACACAAAATAGGACCAAATTAAGGCATAAAGAAGCCCAATTTTAGTAGGGAGGGCCCAAAAAAGTGTGAAAATTCAAAGGGATATATTGTTCTACACTACACATATTATTATCAAAAACTTGAAATCTAGAAATATAATCCTTAATTACCTCTTTTTCCTTGTGTTTTCATTATATGCTTGAGAAATAAACATCTTCGCATACCCTGAAGCACTTTGTTTATTGCAAGGAAATAATATAGGAACATTTTCATGAGAAAAAAATAGAATAACATTTTAATCATTTATATTTATGTCAAATAATTATTTATTTATTTAAATAATCATTTATAATGCAAATATGGAAACCATAAATAAAAAAGATATGTATTAGCCAAATGGACATATAGGAATACATAAATATATGTCGATACAAGTATAACATATATACAAAATAACCATGTAGGTGTTAAATAGGTGCATGACAACTTAGAGGGGGGGTGAATTAGTTGTCACACAATTCAAACTTAAAACTTCAACACTTATTAATTTCACAACCACACTGTTCTGTTATTAAGAGCATGAAACACAAATAACAGAAAGAAAATCAACACAATGAACACCAAATATTTACATGGAAAACCCAATGAGGGAAAAACCACGGTGAGGATTAAATCATAATATAAAAGATTATAAAACAAAGGCTCACCACCAAGGGCTTATTTCCCAGAAGAGGACTCACTGTCCAAATACAAAGGCTTACTGCCTATAGAAAGGAATCACTGTCCAACAAGGAGGCTCACTGCCTATAGATACAAAATAGAAAAAAATATCCACCACATCAGTTAATGCACATCCATAGGGTTGTAGAAACCCTCAACCCACTACCTTCAACACACTGAAAATTGCTATTACAACTCACACACACACACACACACACACACACACTTCTGCTCTTATGATTTGTGGCTCACTTTCGTCACTTTGCATCACACTATCATACAAATTTTCACACTTTGACTTGATTTTATACTATCCTCAACCTTAGAAACTTTCTCCAAGGTCAGCCACAAATACCTTATTTCACAAATTCAAAATAGGTTGGCAACTCAAAATTCCTGCAGTGGAAAGGAAGAAGAGTGGACCAATAAAACATTTAACCAAGACCAAAAAATAATGTATCAGATCAATCACATGCTTCCTCAAATTAATTTTATCATTTGAATGAAATGTAAACACTAGGTCATCCAAACCTAATGAAAACACAAATAATCATTGATGTAAAAACTTCCCAACTAGAAGATGACACGCGGATGCCACAAGATGCTTCCTTAAGCATGAGAATACATCTCAAAATCTTCCAGATACATACGTAGAAAAAAAAATACTTCAACCACTGAACATCTTTCACCAGTCCATCCAGACTGTATGAACTTCACACTGAGTTATTGAAACATCACTTCCAGATCACTAATCTTCAAACCTCTTTTCCAGAGCACAAAAAATAGCTTCACAAGACATATTCCAGATCCACAAGATCTGAAATGAAATAGAGAAAAATTGCAAAGCAACAATATTTCTTCCAGTCCATAGAATACCAACTCTGTCATAACAATTCATGTACCACTAAATCACTATTATCAAATGTTCAGGTCTACACAAGCATAGGATCAACCTAGGAGAAATATAGAGCACATACATGAGCACATTCTAAACACTTTCAACATTATGTTTTCTCTTCTTTATTTAATTTTATCAAAAACACTTAGAAACTTATCAAAAGAGCATATCTACAACACTATAAAGATAGCTCCATGTACTCACAACATCTCATCAACATTTTAGCTATACATCTACAAACTGCAACATACTAAACTATGTTGACATTAATGACAATATTAATGACAACACCACCAAACTTGCTCATATTTGCAAAAATCTCCCCCTTCGTCATTGATGGCAACACATGATGTGAAAAACCATCAAAGAAAACATTATTCTTCACAATACCAAGAGAACTATTTATCACATGACTTTGCTCTCCCCCTTTGACATCAATGGAAAAGATCAAAAACTTTGCTTACTCCCCCTTAGGAGCACACTCATACTACAACAATGAAAACCATTTCTACTCCCCCTGTGGAGTAGACCCATTTATCAATCCAAATAAATGAAGAATTTGTGAATTCACTAGACTGATGCACCTTCATGTGCACCTAGTTCGGAGGGCCAATGACTCCCAACATCTCCCTAGGATGCTCAAAAAGTATCCTTTGGAAGAGCCTTAGTAAATATGTCTACAATTTGTTCCTTTGTTGTCACATACTCCAATCTGACCTCATTCTCCAACACTTTTTCTCTTAGAAAATGATACTTCATAGATATGTGTTTTGTTCTTGAATGCATAACTAGGTTCTTTGAAATGTTTATTGCAATTGTGTTGTCATAGAAAATAGAGATAGGCTCATCACATACCACACTAATGTCCTTTAGTGTTTGCTTCATTCATAAAACTTGTGTGTGCAAACGAATGCTGCAACAATATATTCTACTTCAACTATGGATAATGAAACAAAAGTATTTATTTTTGCTCAACCATGAAACTAATCTTCCACTAGGAAACAAAGCACCACCACTAGTACTCTTCTGGTCATCTACGCATCCATCCCAATCAACATCTATCTAAGCACTCAGGGTGAAATCATTACTCTTAGGATACCATAGTCCATAATTCAATGTACCTTTCAGATATCTAAATATCCTCTTTACAGCTACAATATGTGACTCTTTAGGATCTGCTTGGAATTTGGAAACTAAACACACTATATGCATAATGTCTGGTCTGGTAGCAGTAAGGTAAAATAGTCCACCAATCATAGATCTATATTTTCTCTGATCAGTATTAGCAGATTCATCATTTTTTCTCAATTTACATCCAGTTACCATAGGAGTACAAACCGGTTTGGAATCATCCATCCCAAACTTCTTCAACAACTCTTTTACATACTTAGATTGTGAAATGAATATCCCTTTATTAATTTGATTGACTTGTAGACCAAGAAAGAAACTTAATTCATCGATCATAAACATCTCAAATTCTTTCTGCATTTCTTCAACAAACTTTTTATAGATGCCTTCATTTCCACCAAAAAGGATATCATCAACATAAAAAACTACTATCAACATTTTGCTACCTTGCACTTTGAAGTAAAGATTGTTGTTAGTAGAACCTTTTTTGAATCCTTGCTTTGCCATATATTTATCCAGTCTTGCATACCAAGCTCTAGGAGCTTGCTTCAGTCAATACAACACCTTCTTCAACTTGCAAACCATGTCTAGTTTGTTAGACAACTGAAAGCCTTTAGGTTTCTCCATGTACACTTCTTCCTCCAACTCACCATTCAAAAATGTTGACTTTACATCCATCTGATACACTTTGAAGTCTTTGTGAGCAAAAAAATCCAAAAACATCCTTATAGCTTCCATTATGGCCATAGGGGAAAATGTTTCTTCAAAATCTATACCTTCAACTTGTGAATATCCCTTGCATACTAGTCTTGCCTTATTCCTTACCACTTCTCCAACTTCATTCAGCTGATTCTGGAACAACCATTTAGAACCAAGATTCACATTTTTATTCACTAGCCTAGGGACTATTTCCCATGTCTGATTCTTTTCTATCTGCTGCAATTTTTCTTTCATAGCTCTCATCCAACTCATCTTCACATGCTTCACTTTCAAATTTTGGTTCTACTTTAGATAATAGACACAAATTTACCTTAGCTGCAACACTGCTTCTTGTCTTCACACCTTCACTTTTATCTCCAATTATTTGATCCTCTGAATGATTCTTCTAAACATACTTAGGAGTTCTAATAGTAGGTTCTAGTTCATTTTCTTCTTCTCCTTCTTCTTCTTCCACTTTTTTTCTTTCGCTTCTTCTTCATTCTCCTTGTTCTCCTTAGGTACATGCCCATAGATGGGATCATCAGGTTCAACTTCACTAATCTCAATAGGTTTGTGTATGTCTTCATCAACTTTCACATTATCACTTTCAACAATCTTTCTCAATCTTTTGTTAAAGCATTTGTATGCTTTGCTAGTAGTCGAGTATCCAAGAAATATTCCTTCATCACATCTAGCATGAAACTTTCCAATATTTCATCATCTCTTTTAATATAACATCTGCTTCCAAATACCTTGAAATACTTCACTGTAGGAGTCTTACTAGTCCATAACTCAAAAGAAGCCTTAGTGTTGTGTCTGATCTAAACTCTATTAAGAACATAAACAATAGTATGTATTGCTTCTCTCTAGTACACATCCAATACATTTGATTCTTTCATCATGGTTCTAGTAGTTTCATGTACTATCCGGTTTTTCCTTTCAACTACTCCATTTTGCTAAGGGGTCCTCAGAGAAGAAAATTGTATTCTTATGCCATGCTTTTCATAGAATGCATTAAATTCACAAAAGGTGAATTCTCCACCTCTATCGGATCTCAAACACTTGATTTTCAAGTTTACTTCATTTTCCACTCTAGCTTTGAATACCTTGAACCTATCTAAGGCTTGAGTCTTTTCTCTAAGAAAAGAAACCCATGTCATTCAAGTGTAATCATCAATAAGCAACATGAAATATTTGTCACCATTCAAGCTTCCAGTCCTATTCAAACCATAGAGATCAGTATGAATTAACTCCAACATTCTGGTAGTAGAATGCTCTTTTCCCTTAAAGATACATCTTGTATGTTTCCCCAATTGACAACTTCTACAAATAGCATTACCAAGTCTTGTGATTCTATGTATTCCTCAAACAATCTCTTTTTCACTAATATTGACCAAGTTATCAAAATTCACATGTCCCATTCTCCAGTGCCATAACCAACTTTCACTAATTTAAGATACAAGGAAATTACCATCAAATCCTTTCAACTGATAGATGTTTCCATGAGTTCTTCTAGTATCAATCATATCTCCACTCCTAGATCCTTTTCTAATTTCACAGGTATTATTTTGAAACACAAGTTTAAAACCATTGCTACACCTCTAACCAACACTCAGAAGGTTATGCGTCAAACCCTTAACATGATATAAATCATCAGTACTATGCACTCCATAAAAAATAATTGAACCCTTCCCACATATCTTTTCTCCTAAATCATCACCAAACATAACTAAACCACCATCATACTTCTCAAGTTTAGTGAAATTACTCTTATCTCTGGTCATGTGATTAGAACATCCACTATCAATTACCCAATAGTCTTCATCATGTCTTGCATGAAAAGTGGTAACCAAAGTACCTTCCATCCTATTTCTCTTACTCTCTGAGCCTTCTTGCTTACACGTTTTCTAGGGTTAATGGATACAAATTTACTTTCCAAAGCTAAGAATAAGCATTCACTACCATCAACCTCATTTTTAGATTCATCATCATAAATTCCCGCTTCTTCTTTAACATAGTACATCTTCTTATATTTCTTATCCTTCATATCCTTATCCTTCTAATCCTTGTTCTTCTTATGTACAGCTCTATTCGGAAATCTTGAAGCATAATGACCAATATTACCACAACTAAAACATTTAAAGGGAAACATACCTTTATACTTTTTGGTTCCTTTCTTCAGCTTCCTAGTGAAGTTTGCTTCCAACTCATCAACACCATAACTATTGGGTTCCTCTTCAATCTTCAATGCCTTAAATTTCATTTTTGTTTTTTCTTTTATCTTGTCTTATTTCTAGAACTTTCTCATCTCAAATTATTTCAAGGTGTCAAACAACTATTCCAAGGTGTAAGTCTTGGGATCATATACTTCTTCAATGACTGAGATCTTATCACTGTACCACTCCAGTAAGGTTATCAAGATATTCTCAATTATATCTTCATCTGATAGTTTTCCTCCTTGATTTCTAACTTCATTTACAGTAAGTTCAACTCTCTGAAAGAAACTTGTAAACTCTTCACCTTCTTCCATCTTTAGATTCACAAATTTGCGCTTCGCCACTAGCTTCTTTGTCAATTTTACTCTTTCATTTCCTTCATACATATCCTCCAACTTCTTCTAGACTTCATATGTAGTTTCCAAAGAATAAACCTTTGCTCGCTCATTTTTAGATAATCCACTACAAATAGCATACTTTTCCTTTTCATTTTCTTCATAAGGAGAGATCTCATATGCAATAGTAAGACCACCAGATGGGGGTGTATACTTTGTCTCAATAGCCTTCTAGGTATTAAAACCAAAGGAGATAATATATCCTTTCATTTGTCCCTTCTAGTCATTGTAGTCAGTTCCATCAAACATAGGGATTGCCAACTTACGCGTGATCAGATCTTCCTTAAGTTGTTAAGATCAACAACAAGGAACCAAGGCTATGATACCAATTTTTAAATAGGTGCAAGACAACTGAGAGGGAGCAGTGAATCAGTTGTCATGTAATTCAAACTTAAAACTTCAACACTTATTAATTCCACAACCACACTATTTTTTTATTAAGTAAGAGCATGAAACACAAATAACTGAAAACAAATCAACACAATGAACACTATATTTCTACGTGGAAAACCCAATGAAATCATTAACAAATGGAATTATAAATTTGCTGCCTCATTATCTGCCAGTGTGCTCAGGTGCTTCACTCATCCTGTTCTTCATCCTGCTCTTCCATTCTTTTTGACTTTGCTTTTTATGGTATCCTCAGCATAGAAAGAATTTTATCCCGGAGTGTTACAAATACCTTATTTCATAAATTCAAAATAGGTCAACAACTCAAAATTCCCATGATGGAAAGGAATAAGAGTGGACCAATTATAAAACATTTAACCAAGACCAAAAAATAATATCTCAGATCAATCACATGCATCCTCAAATTAATTTTATTCTTGAGATGAAGTGTAAACACCAAGTCAACCAAACCTAATGAAACCTGAAATAATCATTGATGCACTTCCTAACTAGAGATGACCATGGATGCCACAACGTAGCTTCATAAGCATGGGAATACATCTCAGAATCTTCCAGATACATCCATAGCAAAACAATAGATTTCAACCATTAGCATCTTTCACCAGTCCATATGGATTGTATGAACTTCACATTGAATTACTAAAACATGACTTCCGGACCATCAATCTTCAAACCTCTTTTCTAGAGCACATGAAAGACCTTCACAAGACATATTCCAGATCTACAAGATTTGAAACAAAATAGAGAAAATTTGTAGAGCAACAATATTTCTCCCAGTCCATAGAATACCAACTCTGCCAGAACTGTTCACATACCGATGAACATAACTTTCACATACAATCACACCATAAGCTAAAACTCAGGAGATATCACCACTAAATCACCATTATCAAACTTTCAGGTCCACACAAGCATATGATCAAAATAGGAGAAACGCAAAGCACATATTGGAGCACATTCTAAACACTTTCAACATTTTTTTTTTCTTCTTTATTTAATTTTCTCAAAAGCACTTGGAAACTTATCAAAATAACATATCTACAACACTATAAAGATAGCTCCATGTACTCACAACATCTCAGCAGCATCTCAACTATACATGTACAACCTGTAACATACTAAACTATGTTGACATCAATGAAAACATTAATGAAAACACCACCAAACTTCCTCATATCTACAACAATAGGCTTACAAGAATTTCATATGGGCATACAATGTCATATATATGCAATACAAAATATATGTCCAAAAATTCCATATAGGCATACAACAAAGGGCACTAATAATATTCATTCCCCTCTAGGTGAAGAAAATAGATCACGGGCAACCTTTGATTGTTGGGGGGATGGAGATACATATGATAGCATGGTCTACTTTTAACTCGAGGGCTGCACCTCCTATTTAATTCTCCATGGAGTCATACCTATTATAATACAAAGTATATACATTAATATATAGAAATTACATTATATAAAATAAAATATTTAACAAAATAATCATTTACTGCCACCAAATTATCTCTCTCCTCATCTACAACAATGACATGCTTATGTTGTGACATTGCAATGCCCTATAACAACCATCTAGATATAAATTAAACTACAAATCAATAATCATTTTATTTTTTAGTAATTAATAGCTAAAGCAATCAATGTAATTTGAAATTTACTAATTTTCCTCATACCCCCATCAAAGGCATCAAGCTCTCTATTGCAGTAGAGACACCATTCTCCATTTCCCTATAAATATGGAGAGAAGTCTCTACTTGCATCATCTAAAAATAAAACAATATTATTCAATTAGGAAAACTAGAAATAGTGATGGAGGTTGAATGGCTTATAATGTATGACAAAGTAAAAAAAATTGAGTACTTATTGAACTATTTATTGCTTCATAGTTTAATATGTAGTTACTGCAACATTATATTCCTTGGGATATGTTAATGCATACAATTCTATTTCAAATCTTGTTTATGATCAGAACTATTCATGAACAACATGGTGAACAAAATATTGATAAAACAGAGCAATATTTCCTGGAGAACCAACAAGAAAAAATACAATGCAGAAGAGCCATATTGGGCAGTTTATAAGTTGGTCTTAAGAAGACATTGACAGAGGAAGACGTTGTTATAAGGGCATCTTGCACAATAAGGGGTCTCATAAATGACAAGGTAGGGTTGTAATAATAGAAGGACAAATGATAGATCAATGTGATAGTTAGGGGAAATGAGGAGAAAGGACGGAGTATCCTATGCTCTTGACTGTCGACATAGTATTTTCATATCAATAAGAGTCTTCATGAGTATCAATTGAATGCCAAGGGTTTTCATGTTTCATGAGGGAAATTTCAAATTAAAGGATAGTCACAAGATGATAGTCCTAGGTACAATCATATCATGCAAGAAAGGGACAATATCATGATTACATAAAGAAGTCATGCAAACCTTTGTTGATGTAAAGTGTGAATTTTTTTTGAAGTGGGGATAAGATTTATAGAAATAATGTAACTTAGTATGATCCTCAGATGCATGAAAAGAAGAAATAATTAGCATTGTCAACTAAGAACAAAATGATGTAGTGATAATGAGCAATGAGGGGACTAAGGTCCTAATATCTTGATAAGAATTCACACCTATAAAGAAACTCCATGATTTTCATAAAAACTCGACATTATATTCATATTCATTGGTGAATCACAAATAATAGATCTAACTAAGAAATGGAGTGAGATATCTTCATTATAGTGGATAGTGTAATATTCACATAGGCAAAGTAATGATCACAAGGAGAAATGATGAATAAAGGACAAAAAATGAACAATAAAGGATATAACATAAATAAAGAACTATAATATGATAGTTACATAAGACTAAATATGATAGTAGATAAAGTCACAAGATGTAAGGACAGTCACATGTATTTTAGTACCAAAGAATGCTTCAAGGAGTAATTGTGGAAGATGATTTTTTATGAGATAATTTATATGTTTTCAACCAAGATGCCTCAAGGAAAAGAGTGCATAATAGCCATGAATGTGGTGGTAATCACATGAACTCAAATACTACAAGATAGTCTAATAGGAGAAGCAACAAACTTAGTACACATTTGGTATAAGAGGAGCATTCATAGTTTATTATTAAAGGATAGTTTAGAGTCACAGTTCCCTTTTAATGATCATATTCATGAATAAAGGATAGTCTTTGTGAATGGATAGAAAGAGGGCATATCATTCTAAATGATAAGTGGATAGCACCTTGTCTATGGAGTAGATACCATTGAAGATAATTGATAGAAGATGACAGTATACAATCAAGAAAGCAAGAGAGTAGTCCTCTATGATGTCAAGCACGTCAAAGGTATAAATGAAAGTCTACATACATAACATGAATGCAATAACATAGTCATCATGATAAGTATAGTCAACATAGGACAAGGGTAGTAATAAGATCAATATCTTGAGCAATATTCATGAGCCCAATAGTGAGCAAACAGATGGTATGCTACAAGCTAGTGATGCCACTAACCTATATTTTTTAACATCAACAACATGAACAAACAAAATTCATAGATTATGAAGTGCATAAAAAATTGAAATCAAATTAATTATAAAGTACAAAGAATAGTTGTAACAAACTATATAAAACCTTCAAGTCATTAAACATTATTCAATTATGAAATACAATTTTCCATTTTAAAATTTTAAATAATCTATATTACCTGAGTGAAACATTGATGACCACCTCTAGTTGTAGGTGTTGCTGAAAAAGCCCCAAGATTAACCTATTCAACATCCAAAATGAGATATAAAAACACTATTCATTATAACATTTAGCTATTGACATGTAATATTTATAATTATTTACTAGTTACATACCTCTACAGTGCATGCAGTCATGTAATAGGGAGGTGGAGGACCAGTAAAAATAGAGTGAACACTATGACCCTAAAATTTCATTATAGTCATTCAACTAATTTAGCTAGTCTTATATTTACTTAACTATCAAGGTTGAATGTCTTATTAAGGAGGGAATCTGTCATCACCATATGATCAACTACAGATGTAACCTAGGCACCTGCATCCTGACTATCTATGGGATCACAAACATAGAGTGATGCACAAACTTGACAATAATGAGGTGGAACTATACTCCCCAAAGACTCGCAAGGCCCACCCTATGCTAGAGGACTGATATGTTGCATAGGCTCTAGGTGAGGCAACTAATCGACTACAGTGTATTCACCTCAACACTCTCCTTCACAATGGAAGGGATAGTTACATGATCATACATTGGTCTAGAGAATGCTCGTCTCACTGTCCATAGTTCATCAATATGTTCCCTCACTCTGTCTTGTGCAGAGCCCCCACCTATACACTAGAAGTCCCACATGTAAAAATAGTTTGAGCTTTTATTGAAGACCAACTTATAGTAGAGTTTCCTCAAAAAACATTGTTGCACCACATTGTGTTTGCATGGAGGATGGTCAAATACCATCCACCACCTCCTTCAAAAAATTTTCTTTATCCCTTGGTGATTGCACCAAAGGATAGGGAACCTCTTTCTTGAAGGATATAGAGTTTGATTCATTTTGAGGTTTGTGAATAGCGCACACAAGTCCAATTTTATAATTTTTTCATCTTTAACTTGTTTATATGATAATTTATCTACATAAAATTGTTAAACTCTTGTCTCTTCTCTGACCAACTACTTATTTTTATTGATAATTGAATCTACATGTGATATTATCAATTCAAGTGATTGAAAATGCATGGTTCTATGTGAGGTTGTGCCTGTAGGATCTCGCAGCCTTGCAATTAACTCCTCAATTTGTTTTTTTGTTATTTTCAAAATTTCCCATCAAATTTTATTGAGTTTCTAGAGCATCTTGAGGAATTATTCGAGGTGTTTTTTGGGGTTGTTCTTTAGGAAGGAATTCATTATGAGGTGGATTAGGATTTTGAGGAGAAGGAGGTGCATTATCATTTCCTGAAAAATTAAATAAATATATATCAAAAAAATATTAAATCTACCAATTTAATATCAAATTCAAACAAAAAATCAACTTACTCCTTTGACCTCCTCGACATTATGGTGGCATTTGATGAAGAAATGGAGCAGTTTTTTCCTTCTTGGAATGCAAGTGCATTTTTGAGGGTTTGTAAGCTACAAACCAAATTGCAAAAAATAGAAAATAGAATGAAATGAACTTTTTTTTTATATATCTATAAGGAAAAACATGCTCGCATTATAATGTGAGTGCATTATGGCCTTGTAGTGGAAAATCCTAAGGCTTGATCACTCCAAGCCATAATGTGAACACATTATAACATGCTCACATTTTGGAATTTTCAAAAAAATTAAATGGGTTGGCTACTTTTTGACCCCTATCTTTCTATACCCACCTCAATGCCAAAGGGGGAGATTGTTGGAAAAATGAGCATGATGGTGTATGGATGATGTATAGTGTTGTCTTGATGGCAACCCATTATAAAAATGTAGAAGTTTTGGTTCAAAGAAGACCAAGTGTTTTGGAGAATTGACTAAGTCCCAATGTACATATTCAGTGATCAGAGGAACAGTTTTGTGTCTACATTACTCTGCTATGCATAATCTTGTCATGTAGTTTTGAGGTGTTCATGGTATGTGTTGGATATATCTAAAAGTAAATAGGTTTGGTGTCTTTAGTAATTGAAGATATTGTTGACAGTGTATGGGGCTTAGGAATGGTGTTGTTATAGGTGTAAAGTGCATGTTGAAATGCTCCACATTCAACCACAGATGAATATTATGCTATGTGGTTTTGAGGAAAATAGTTGGAAGGTGTTAGAAGTGTATGGACTCCAAGTGGCAAGTGATTTGGTGGCCTGGGTGTCAAGTTGTGAACGAATAGTTGGTTCACTTAGTTGTTGCTTGACTAGCAGTGCTGACCTAAAGGTTTTAGGGTTATGAGGAGTTGAGTTGTGTATAGGGCATAATCATGGGAATGATTATAGGTCATTCCAACCTATTTTGGTGTGGTACACATTTTTGTTCACTTCATAAAACATGTGTGTTGGATTTTTGCGTCAACAAGTTATTGTGCTACATGTTTTATCTAATTATGCTAACCTAATTGATGGTTTAGTTGGTTGTGGTATATATACAAGGTTAATTCATTGTGTGAAGAAGTGTATTGGATGTAACTAAGAGTGTGTGCAAGATTTGATGTAGTGTGAACTGTGAAAGGTGATAGTGGTGAAGCATGAAGTGTGTAAAGTCAATTTTCTAAGCTTAATTGGAACTATATCTTCAACATGTTGCATATGCAAAGTTAACAATTCATCCTTGTGAGTGAGCCAACCTTTCGTCAATCTCTTTCTATTCTAGGTAGTGAGTCCTTAGCAGTGAGCCTCTAGTAGTGAGCCATTCTTTTCGAATAGTGAGTCCACCATTCTATAAATTTATTACAATCTATTATAATATATCGAACAGCTAATCCTCACCATTGTTTTTCCCTTTCAAGGGTTGTCTACATAAATTTGGTGTTCTTGTATTTATTAATGTAATGCATGCTATAATTTTTCCTTTCCATTTCTACAAGTTTGATGAGATGCTATGAATGCATGTTTAAGGTGATAAAGTTAATAGATTTCAGTGAATACTGATTCACCCCCTTCCCCCAGCCAACCCCACATCCCCACCCCCTTAGTATTCCAGGTGTTCAACACTTCACAACCCTCCATTACACTTTATAATTTAGTGTAAGTATAAAATTCTCTCCCTAAGGAACACACATTCAGTTTTGTGGCACCTTATGTGAGCACATTTACAATTTATTTGCTTTTTGAGATCTTACAAGTTTATGTCATGAGTGAACATATGAAACACTACTCAACCATGAATACACAAATACCTATGAAGTTGAAAATGACAAAAACATAAAATGAGAACCCTCATTATTCAAAAAATGACCCCACCATTTGCAAGTTATTGTAAAATGAAAAAAAATCCCTCCTTTATAAATACTTACAATTTATCTAAACCATTAAAATTTATCGTTAGGGAACATTTGGCTACCGTTGGTTAGATAGACTCGAGTTTCAACAATAAAGGTAGCAGTAATATAATGTTGAAAGAGCCAACAAAATCGAGTTACGCCTGAGTCATTGCCGCTACTTGTCAAGTGGAGGTCGCCGGAGAGAGAGTCTGTTGGCCACTGTACTAGTTCCAGAATACCACGAAACTCCTTGCTGAATTTTCCACTTGTCCACTTTAACTGGCTGATTACTCTGCCTCTCAACTATGCCAACAGCGACTGTTAGTGAAAAATCACGAATATTCAAGAAGCTGCTTAGCAACTCGCATATGCTCTTCATGAGAGAAAAGGCTTGTGTTGCACAATTGCTATTTCAGACTTGCACACAAAACCTGAACAAAGAAAAAAAAAACGAAATTATAATCTTGGTTGCTAAAAAATGTATGGCACACAGGGTTTGTATGACAAGGTGCCCAACAAGCTCCACAGTCTCCTACAAATTCTTTGCCAAGATGAGGCTGCAAGAAGGCACCAAAGAAATCACCAAATATGCCAAATTTGGTACTGCATAGAAGAACCATAGACCCGCAGAGGTTATAATGGCTGGCTAGAGGGCAACGATGGGGTTCTATGAGTCAAAGCCACATGCAAATGTTAAGGAAAACGACTGCCATTAGGCTGTTGCCCATGCACGGTGCATCCAAGAGTGGGATCCTTTCTTTAGAGAAGGAGTGCATAGATAGTAGATATGGTGATCCTCACGCCCACCACGATAGAAAGAGTGTTGGCTTTGGAGCAGATGAAGCAGCCGACTAGAAATAATATAGGAAAGTCTGCGAGCTAGAATGGGTTGGAGATCACAAGGAGCAGAGATAAGCTCTGGCCAAATAGCTATGGAATGGTGTGACAGACTTGTGGAGGGTCGATCTTCTACGCATATAGAGTAAATGTATGGCGTATAGATGAGAGCCCATTGTCGATTGTATTCAAGCCACCAAATGACAAGGATTGAGGTCGATGGGGGAACTCTGGAAGAGCAGGCCGATAGGAGGCTGCTTGATCATAGAGAAATATAACCTACAATTGCAATTTTGAAACACCTACAAACAAGTTGGATAACTCTGCAAATAGGCTGAAACAGCCAAATTTTTGCTATAACCAGTAAATTACAGATACCCAACGCAGATCACAGTTTTACATGCAAATTGCATTACATGGAATTCTAAACTAGACTTGTTGCAAGCTTTTGGGAAGGGTTCTTGCTGCATAGTTCTGATAACATGTTAGGATTTACATCTAAGATCATAACAGCAAAAACCTTATGCTTCCACAAAAACACTTGCACACAATGAGCCTAATTCATATTATCAAAGATATTGATAAAAAAAATGAATAAAATGTATAGGATGACCTCAAGCTTAAATAATCATGGTAGAGGAAATACACCTATCATGTGGATTGACAAGTGCCCCATGATGTAGCACAAATAAGTAGACTAGTGTCCTATAGGCATAAACCTTTGGATCACTTGGAATGTGCAAAGCAACACCCTATTTGACCAATTCATCAACCTTAGTGACAAGTATTGAATGACTATGAAAGTGACCTAGGAGGTGAGATAGAAAGTCTTATAACCTCAAAAGGTATGCACATGAGGTTTACCAAACAACTAGGTAACCTCTAGAGGCCTAAAAGGTTGCACATTCAGTTATACAAGATTTGGTTTAACCTCATCAACCAAAGTACACTTAAGCTATAGTGAATAGATACATTATTCACTCTAGCATAAAATCTTGACTGAATCCTATAATGTATATCCCAACAAGTGCCTTACCCACATGTATTCATCATAGGAATTACCTAATTAATAAATAAATTTAATTTCAAGGATCTTCTTAAAACCACTATAATCCTAAATTTAAAATTCTCACTTAAGATAACTCTCATCCCATGACCTTGGCAAATACAACCATATAAAATAAATAAATTGAATTAGACAAAAAAATACATTACTAATCCCATATTATAACATATATCCACATAAAATGACCTTTGCCTCCACATGGATTAAGGTCAAGGTGCCACTAGGAAACACTATAATGGTTTCTACAAGACCTTCAAAAAATTTCATTCACCATG